>VWZZ01007389.1:196580-222153 GCA_013399095.1 Psophia crepitans | reverse complement strand
TTCCAGTGCCTCACAACCCTCACAGTAAAGAATTTCTTTCTAATGTCCAATCTAAATCTCCCCTCTTTTAGTTTAACTGCCCTATCGTTCCCTGCCCTTGTAAACAGCTCCCCTCTATCTTTCCTGTAGGCCCCTTTAAGTGCTGGAAGGCTGCAATTAGGTCTCCCTGGAGCCTTCTCTTCTCCAGGCTGAACACGTTATGGGTTGTTATACTGTATTTTTATCTGTAGTACAGGAAATTGAGGGGTTTTTTTTTTTTTTTTTTGTTTTTTTTTTCTGAGAGGAGGAGGAAGAGGTTTGAAGATATTTCTAGAGGATGGTAGTCTTTAGGGTATTTTATTTTATGTTTTCTCAGTAGCTTCTGAAGACACAGGCTTTTTTTAGGTTTTTTGCCTATACTTCCAGCTTGTCCCTGCCTCAAGCCAATCTCTAGTGCAGCACTGATTCTGTCTTTTCAATCAAATATTTAGGCCTGACTAGTCCAAGACTGTCTGTGGCTGTACCTTGTCTGTCTGCTGTCAGCCTTTGCCTGCCTACTAATTCTTCTCAGTCTCCCTTGCTTCTGTTGATTTTTCATTTTGTCTGTGTTTCTGGTTCCTGGTGGTGGGTCTCTTCTCAGTCTTTTGTTGTGAGCCAGCTCCCTTCTACATATACTCACTAAAATCCAGCTCTGTCTGATATACTCTGTCCCTTGCTCTATGCAGTCCCGGTGATCCCCAGTTCTAAGTTGCATGCCTGGGATTGCTCATTTGGCTTAATTTTTTCTCTCATCCTACCACATCTTCTTCTTACGTTCCTTTTAGTTTCTTTCCTTGTCTAACCAATCCTTGCTTATTCTTTCAAGTTTCCAGTTCTAGACTCCACTACAAGCTGTTTTCTCCATCTTCCCTCTACACTGTCTGTATACCCTAAATCCTACGCAGTTACCCATCACTATGAAGTGACGGGCCACTGTTCTCAACTGTGGGAAGGGATCCCGATGTAGTTGAGGTTGCAGAAATATGCAGGATGATGCTTTTTGTTCAGTGTTGTATGTAATGCCTGTTAAATGCAGACTTCTCTTACAGTGAAAATCTGGTTCTTCACTCATAACCAGTGTTAGAGGAAACTTAGTTCAGTTGTCTTGCACATTAAGAGTCACAGAGGTGACTGGTTGGTAAGTTCCAGCAGATCTTGCAAAAATACATGTACAAACTCTGATTTCTAGAATCTTGTAGCTTGGCTAAATCAGGTCAGATTTTTCACAAAATGAGCGGAGTGTACCTCTCCTGAAATAACATTGTCCAGACTGATTTCAAGTTAGTGATTCAGGGCAGGAAAGTTGTTAGAGTTTTTCAAAGGAAGACTTTACAAGGCCTTTTTTCCCAGGTCCTTTTGTGGTAGAAAAATGTTCCAGCCATTCTCTGACTTTTTTTAAAAGGTGAGTGAGGAAAAACTACCTGAAGCAGACAATTGACATGGAAAATTTCAGACTGAATAGTTAAAAAGGCAGCTGAAAATAGTCTTAAGGAAGAACTGCCAGGTGGCTTTGATAACAGCTCATGTCACTAGCCTGACAGAGCTTCTGTGTTAGGGCTTGTTATATTTGTGTGTGAAGTAGGTTGATAATTTTAGTTTTTAAATCTATTTCCTTCCTTTTTGTTTAGCATGTTATAATTTCTTTTTTTTTTAATTCACCTTCAATATAGCAAAGCAAACTTTTCTGTATTGCTTTTGATGTCTAGCTGATGTAAACTACAAGTCCATTGTGAAGCCTTCAGGGAATATGTCTTGAATCAATTTAGTAAAAATGCTGTTGAAGCGTAAAGAGCAAGAGAAGTGGAAGTGATAGGATAACCTTACTTTGGCTAAAAGAATCTTGTCATGTTTGAAAAGCTGTCCTCATTTTTTGACTGATGAGGGTTAAATGTCTCATAGTTTTAAGTCCTTCATTAGGTTTTTGGCTCTGAATAGATGGTTTAGGTTTAAAAATGTGCTTTTAAAATCTCGTTACAGAGCTGGTCAAAATGTATCCAGGGACCTGATCACTTTCCTTTAAACATGGTAGGCAGTACCAGTACAGCAGCCAGAAGCTGCCAACATCATGCCTCAAAAACAGTGTGCTCAGTTGCAGGATGTGCTAATTATCAAGATGGAAAATTTTAATTTTGGACATGCATTTTTTACCATTTGGTTTTTTTGGCCATGGCTGAATAATTCTAATGGCCTTAAAAGGTAAGAAGGAGAAATGCTCTGTAGTTCAAACAAAACTGACAGATTGGTTTCAATATTGTAAGAATACATATATTTCTGTGAGTACCTGGCACTTAAATACAACAGGAAATGTGGAATAGAAATGAAAAGAGCAGTCACCGGAGCATAATAGTAATGAACAGTAAGTTTGTAATGAACAGTGCTTTCCTGTCTTGCTTCTCCTTCTAGCCCCATTCCTGCACATCAGAACTTTTCTTTGCTTTTTGATGGTTGTGTGGTAGATACCATTTCCCATCTGTAGAGTCTCTTTATCCAAGTGGTTTCTTTTCTACATGCAAAGGTTTTAGTTGTGCCAGTTATGCCCCGATCAGTCTGCAACTTTGGACTGGTTGATAGACCTGCGAGATACTGCTGTTTGAGGTACCTGGAGGTATCTGAAATCAGCAAAAATGCAGCCTCTGCCCCTCTCATCCCTAGCCAAAGTAACTTGCCCAAACAAAGAGCAAAAAACCCCTTCCACAATAAAGATTTGCAGTAAAATCACAAGTCTTGACATCAGTGGAAGCTGGTTCTCCATCTGCTCAGTGCATCCTCCCAAACTGTTCCTAATGTTACAGAAATTCATCTTCTTTGTTCTAATCAGACAAGCTGTCCCTATTTTTAGTTCAGACAAAAAAAAAAGTGTCAGATTCCAAGTATTAATTACATTTTCTTGATAAATGTATCTTTCTATAATAGGTGATCTGTGCTCATTATATATGCTTTCATATCTGTGCTTTTTTCCCCGAAGTTTTATTCCAAATGTAATGAAAAATGTGCAATTGAAGTATAACGTGATTCTGTGACTTGAATGCATATAAATGTAGGATAACACTTCTTATTTTCATTTTAACTTTCTGATATTGTATAACTATGTGACCATATATGTGTCCATGATAGTGCTGGAAAACTAATGATAAGTAATAAAAGAAAAATTTGAAGATTTCAGTGTTTCTGAGACATTTGTATGCTCTATGATTTAGAATTGAATAGAGTAAGATTCACAGACTAACGGGGTTAATTTTTGTTCCCATTAATATCAGTGTGGTAAGCTTTTTCCCATTCTTTTGATTTTACACACTTCGATTGCGCTCATTTATTTGTTAAGTTGCTGATTTCTGGATTTAAAAAGTTTTCTGACCAACATCCTTCTCTAATCTTGGGCATGAATCTTTTGCTGCTACTATATATTGAGGGTATTTCTGCTAAATTGTGTTTAAATACTTTTTGGTTATGAAAACACAAATCAGTAAGATAAAATGTGGAACAATTTGTCCTTATTCCTGTCTTGCCTTTGTCATGTCCACCACTTGAATTTGTAAGCTTGAGAGCTAGATAAAAATGTCTACTCACCTGATTCACTGTTTCTCTTGTTCAGTCATGTCCTATGTTTTCATAATACCCCTAAAACCAGTTCTGTCTGACTAGGCCTGATGTTGGTCATCGTGCTTTCTGCCACATCATCATCTCTTACTCACTTGCAAGTGAAATCCGCTAACCAAAAATGAATTACTCTGGCTCTTATACTCAGGCAGTACATTTTCAAAATTCAGTATGCTATTGCCACTACATTCCTGTTCCCTTCCTTGTATTTTTACTTGTTTTCTGCTTTCCCCCCTTCCTTTGAATTGTCCTTTTGCTCCATGAACTTTGTGGTTTTTCCTTCTTGCCATATATTACTTTTGATTGATTTTAATTTTTTCTTTTGGATTCCTTTTTACACTTCTGATTCTGAACCACTGTTAAATCACCTGAATTAGACTGTAAGAATTTGAGGGCAGACACTTTCTTTTGCTTGCCAGTAAAGTATTGATAATGATGTTAGTAGATATTACTTCTATGGGATTATTAAAATATGTTGCTTGATTTGGAGGAGCTGTGTTTATTTTAATTGTGATACTTTTGTTCCATCTCTCAGTAGCCTACATTAGGGAAAGAAATAAAAAATAGAAATATAAACTTGATAAAAAAATCTATAAAACTAGAAATCTTTGTTTACGGTAAAGATAAGAGTATCAGATGTAGCAGATTATTTTAATTGCAGAAGCTAGACTTAATTTACTGTTCTGTTTCTCTTAAGGATAAATTTATTCTTAATGCCAGTTTACAAACAAAATAACTGTGATAGGAACCTTTTCTTCTTCCTTGTTGAATGCTCCAAAGCAGTGTTGTGATCAGACTGCGTGTGAACCATCCTCAGAAGAGACTGACAGACCTATTCTTATAGCAAGATTCTCAGAAATTTGTTTGCAGGGAGCAGTGCTGTTTCTAAACAGGGGTTTTGGAGTGAAAGAAGGGCTGTAAAGTAGGCAGTACTCCTAAAAGACACAGAGTGCTTATTTCTTCCTTAATCTCAGCTGCAGCTCCTCTTTTCTTCTTATCCCATTTATAGTCCTGAAATTCCTCTTTACATTTGCTACTTATGGCTTGGGCTCTCCTAGTCCTTCTCTTCTCCTTTTAATGCTTTATGAATCACACTTACTTATTTTGCCATTGTTCTTTCCCTGATCTCATCCTGTTGCTGAAGAGTTCCCAGTTCCTACATCCAATTTCTGGTCTATGCTTTCTTGTGATCCTTCCCCACCCCATATTTTTGTTCCTGTCCAGATCACATGTCGGCTTCTCATCTGTTTGGTGTTCTTTTGCCTGTTTTTCACTCTGAGCTATCCTGGGTGCATCTTTGGCATTTCTGGCTGTTGTATAGGAAGATGGCTTTTCTTAAAAGATTTGGTTTTTTTCCCCAAAGGGCTTATTTTTTTTTCTAGTTTTGGTAATTTTCTTGAAGAATGTCAAAGGCAGATTGAGCCTTGCCAAAGTCTTTGTTTCAAAACAAGAGTTGTATTAGCAGTCTGTTCCACCCTCAAGGGAACTCTTCTGTACTGTTGTTGTCCTTTCTTGCAAACCAAACCCTCTGCATATGTAAAATTGTGAAGTAGCAACTCTTTTACTAAAAATCGTGTTGGAGGGACAGAATAGGGTGCGAGTGGGGAGGAATTATGTTTTCTGTGGTTCTGACTCATTTTCAACCTTTACTGGAATGTGAATCAGATGACCTTCCTTTGACAGTACACACTCATCATCTCAGTTTATAAAGCGTGGTATTTTTGAATCCACTGTGGATAATTTGGATTCTGAAACCGATCATACTCTATCTATTTTTTTTAAGCTCTTGATTGAAAACAGCCTGTGATAATGTGGTATTTTCCTCTTGAATATGTGTTTGCTTCAACATGCAGAAAATGTGTCACTGAAAAGTGTGTATCAGCTCACTGCAAAATGTAAAGAGGCAAGGTGGAAGCACTAATTCATGAGTGATATCATTCTACTGATTTTTATGTCATAAAATTTTTGTATCCTAATGACTAGAGGCCGTAACAGCAGATATTTATAGCAAAGAAATCTTTATTTGAGACACTTGGCTAAGTTTCTGCTGGGAAAATGCTGGCAGAATGGTGATATTGGAAAGCTGAGTATTTTAAATTGATGGTTCAGTGGTAATAGGAGGTAAATTGGATTAGATTTTTCTGAGTAAATAAAGTGCTAGGGGTGCAAGAGTAATAGTTCCAGAGATAAAGTCTATACAATTTGTACTCTTTCAGGAAGAGATACTCTGTTTGCAGTCTTCATTGTCGCATTTCTGACGCTCAGGGAAGTATACCAAAATGGTTATAATGGAAAACGGCACTTTTACCCTGGCTTCTTTACTGATAGGGTCTTGTTTGAGTTATTTTTTCTTCCTCTAGGTGTACTTTATGTTTCTGAAGTTGTTAGAAGATAGAGTTCAGCATGACAGATGACAAATGTTGATTGGCTTTTATAACATAAGACTTGCTTTGGGCTAACCCACTTCTTGACTGAAATCCTTAGGCACAGAAATAAGAGTGACACTAGCAAGGCACTGAAGAGGCAAACAGCCATCAAAGGCAAAGAACATGCAAAAAAGATGTTTTGAATTTCTCATGTAGATGTATTTCTTAACGCATGTTGCTACCCTATCTGACCGATTGGAAGACAGACTCGTTCTGAAATCCAGTAACTACATCTCACTTGAGTATCTTGCTGTCTACACAGGGCTTTGTCATGATGCGTCTGGGGTGGGGGGAGCAGTTTATTTGAAAAAGTCTGACTGGGAATTGAGACAGCTTACCCAACCCAATAATATTAGGTCAGTCTAAAGATATCGCTACTGTTCCTTGTTCATTATCCAGGTTTTCCATGTAATACTGTGCTTCATTTTGGGGGATAAGTCATCCCGAAAGCTGGGAAAAAAAATCTAAAATGCAAATAGGATCCTTTGAGAGAGTTCATATAGTCTGGGACCTTCAGCACTGCCAACTGTCACAGGTCTGTGTGTCTTACTTCAGAGACTCCTGACTTGATCTGTTTCCTGAAAAATCAGACAAACCATGCTCCTTGCCACCTTCTGCTGTATGCAGGGAGCAAGTCATAGGTGCTGGTCAATTTTTCCTGAAGTCTTTCTTAAGGCCTGGAGCATTCATTCTCTCTCCATCTCTCTCTTCTGTCTTCGACATGGTTAATTTTTGTAAACTTTCCTTTTACCTTCTTATCTTGAAAAGCATTCTGTTCCTTTTAAGAAAACAACCATATATTCATTGCACCTTTCAGGTGCCCTCCAGGACAAAAACTGACAAGGAATTGTATCCAGCACTTATTAATGGTTTTGTTTAATCTGTATTTGAAAGGAACATGGTGCCACTGGCAGAACAGTGAGAGTGGAAGGCTTTTGCATGTTCCCTTTCATCTCATGGTGTCACCTGTCACTTCAGATGGGAGTGGGTGCAAAAAATAACTTCTGTATAAGTGGAGAAACCGCCTTTTACCCCAAGTTACTAAATACTTTCATTTGCTCAGAAATGGGCTGGCTAACACTCCTTGTTCCAGCTGCAAAAAGTGGACTCACATTGGCTTCCCTTGTTTCCACACATTAAATACCAGAGGAACAAATCTGTAGCTGTTATCAATCACGTTTGTGAATTGGCTCTATTTGATGATGTTTTTCATCTCTAGGTAATTGGATATGTAATTAATAATTACATAAGTCACCGTGTCAGTCACTACTAAAACATGAATTCTGATGAAAGCAGCTATAGTTTATTTTGGATTTTCTCTTCCGTGTGTACATTCTTAAAAGGGACCTAGTCTGAGTTTTATTTCTTGCATGTCTGCTTCTCTTGCTTTTATGGAGTGTTTGGTTTTGTTGTTCTGTTTATTATGCAGCTGTGCAGTTCTTATCAATAAGATAAAAATTACATTCATTACAATAAAAGTGTAATGAATTTGAAGTTTCTTTAGATTTTGCTTTTGCTCTTGACAATAAATTAAGATCACCTCCCCTTTTCTGAAGAAATGAGTTTGAAAGACACTTCAGTGATGATATGGATTTGGCCCATCACCAGATATGGATCTAGTTGCCTAATTTGACTGCATGAATGGTGCAAAAGAGTTGGCAGGAACATGAAACAGAACAGCTGGTGAGAAAGGAAAGATCTTGGGGAGTCAGGGAAATACTAGGATTGGTATTGGTAGTAGTACGGGAAGAAGTAAGAGCTCCTTTTTTGGTGGTAGCATGCATGTGTGTTGGATTAAATTGGACTAAGTCCAGATGCCTGCTTCTGATTTATCTTAAAATACATTTGCAGTTAGAATATTGACAGCAAGTACATTTTCTAATGCAAATAAGAGACTACGGTCTCTTTTGCTTTAAATGTTCTATTCTGTAACTCCACAAGATTCTGTCTGCCCCTTCTTTTACCTTTATTCTGTTGTTCATTTCATAATGCCTTATTAAGTGTTCACTTACTTTTATTTTTGTATATCCTCTTTCTATTCCACAGACAACTTTATTTCTCTGAGTTGTATCTGAATATGAAAAAAGAGGAGGAGGGAGAGAAAGAAGGAGGAGTAGAAATCTGTGAGAAGAACAATTTAGTCACTTAGAGGAAAATTGCCTACAAGTATGACTAAATTAACTTGTAGAAATGTAATCTGAAAGCATCAGATCTCATACCTGTAACTTACAAGCACACTTTAGCTTGTCAAAGGAAATTGATCTTTATAAATATCTCTGTGTAAAGTAACATTTAACTAAAGACAAAGCATTTTAAAGTCTCCAAAGTGTTTTGTTTGGTCATGTTATATTTGTGTTAAAAAAACCCAGCTCAACAACAACAAAAAACCCTATGTGATTATTTTGTTTAGTGCCTGTACTTTGAAATAGTTTATCTGTATCTGTTCTTCCGAACTTCAGCAATCTCCTTTTGGCTGTTCATTTATTAACAGTAGAGCCCTATAATAGTTCTTGGGGGTTGTCTTCTGCAAACCTTTCTACTTTAAAGTGTTTTAACATACTACCATTTTCTGCTGCTGCAGTGATTATAGGAAACTGAGAAAGTGAGCAGTGCTTCCCTTTGGGAAGCAAAACTGGAGTATGGATTAAAGACTTGTGTTTACAAACTTGCTCGGTAGAAGGAAGGAGTATTTATGGTCTAAATTTTAGCATGAATAAAAAAAAACCCTGGAGGATATTCTTTCATTTAAATACTGCAGAGAGATGTAATGTTTTTTACCTCACCATTGCAAGTGCTTTACAGTGGTGACAGATGCTGTAGACAACATTTTTTTTCTAAGTATCTGGAATAAAATAATCTGAGCTATATTCCCAAACTCTGTCAATCTCACAGACTGGTTGTAAATTGAAATTATGTCATTCAAAAAAGATGAGTGAAATAAATTTGTTCTGTTACAAAAATAACTCGCTGAGCAAGCTATAATATATGATAAAAAGCTGCTGTAAAGCATTTTTGAAAACTGAGGCATTGAATAACTACATTGAAAATGTAATTTCATGTGACTATAATTCATTTAATCATGAAAGGGAAGCACAGTAGATTAATCCACGGAGAATATAACATGGACAAGGTATATTTTGGTGATAGTGATAGTGTACACCTACGTTATCAGTCAGGAAGAGATGACGTCCACATAATGGCATTAGGGATGATTTATCTAATTTGCATTACAGTAGGTAAAAGAATTCTTGAACAGCCTATTAAGGAGAGTACGTGTAAGTGTTTAAGAAAATGACTTTTTCTAGAGTCTGTTTTTCTGTATCTGAATTCTGACAGCTTGGCACTGCTAAACGTAGAAACGGTTCCATTTCCTCCTCTCCTTGCAATACTTTTTAACACGTGTATAATTTTAATAGTTAGGTGACACAATGTTTGCCATTATTTGCTTTTAGATGTTAGAGGTAAAATGCTACCAACAAACATCTTTGAATTACAGTTCCTTCATTTTTTAACTTGCAAAATGTGTGAAATAGCAAACGTAATAAAAAGATCACTTTCAGTAAGATTTGGGGCAAATTTAAGGAAGTGAAACTTGCTGTTGTTTCTAACTCAAATCCCTACTGACTTGAAGAACAGTGGACTAGGTTCTCTCTAGTGAGTAATTGTACATGGAAGGCTAACCCTAGTATAGCCAGTAAAATTCATAGATTACAAAGCCAAATAAACTGTTTATGATCAAGTGAACTTTTCTGGATAGCCTGAGCATAATAAAGTGTTATCAACTAGTTATTCATTGAATTAGGGCATGTCTCAGTATAGCTGCTGTCAAATTTATTGTAAGCCTTGATTTAAACAATTCCAGTGACAGAGAATCCCCCAGAACTCTTGGAAGGTTGCCCCCCTGTGCTCTTGGATTGATCTGACGTGCTGTGTTACCTTCACAGATAAAAATGTGCATCTTTAATTCCCCTCTAATTCTGTGTAGCCTGAGAATTGTAGAGTTTTGCAGAATAAACATGTAAGTAACAAATTAAACTCATTGCAGATGAAGATTAAGTGATGTACATGGTGTGTGTGTGGGGTAACAGTCCCCTGTTACATTTTAAAGACAACCGAGGTGATTGTTGCTACTCTCAAATGAACTGTAGAAATTGGGAAAAGAACAGAGAACAAATCAGAAAACACATCACAGTGTCACTATATAAATCAGTGGCACAGGCATGTAGTGTAACTACTACTCTACTCTTCTACACAAAGAAACAGTACTCCTGAAAAGGTACAGCAAAGGGCAGCAGGATGACTAACAGTATGGATTTGTATATTAGGCATGGCTGAGGGTGGTAGGAGTAGAGCTCTTCAGCTTCTGAGCCTCTACTCAGATGGCCAAGAACTGTATGGTGTAGCTGTCTGTAAAATCATGGAAGGATGGATATGGTGAATAAGACATTGTCTCTTCCAGTGCAATAAGTAGGGAGCATTGAATGAAGCTGGCTGGTAGCAAATTCAAAACAAAGAAGGTATTTTTTTTATGTAACTCATAATTAAATATGGAATTTTGTCACAGGACCTTGTGGAAGCTTAGATTTTGTGCAGGTTCAAAAAAAGAACTGGAGAAATACTTGGAAGGTTATCTTATAAATAAGACATCATCTCTGCCTCAAGAAATCCCTGAACTACAAATAGCTAGAGGCTGGCAGAGTATTTCTGAGGAAGTGTGCCCTGTTCTCGGGCTTCCCTAGACTTGCTGTTGTGCAGAATTTGGGGCTATATGGAGCCTCTGATTTGATCTGATGTGACCTTTCCCAAGTGGTGTGCTTCTTTTATCCCTGTTTGTAATCTGCAGAATCAGTAAATTTATACTTAAAGTCTGACATGGTGTCAGTTAAAAACTGTTGGCAGGTATTGAGGTCCTGTAAAGGATTCACCTATCTGTAATTTTAATGTTTTCACCAAGCTTGCTGACTTCACCACTGTTTGATAGATAAGTATGTAGTAGGGGGGTAGCAAGTGGAATTCCTTGTAAAGCATCAACAGGGCAGACTGTACAAATGGGTGTTTTTAATGTCTTCTAATTGAAGGAATATAGAAGACCACCAAAGAATGTGTGTCTTGAGTACTGAAAAAATGCAGTGTAGGCCCATGCGCTTGACATCAGTCCTGGAAAAAAAAAGAACAGGAAAGCTGATACAGGATTTGGTTAATTAAGATTTAAAATGTGGAGGCAGGCCTTGCTAAAAGGACATAAAAGTTGGTCAAGCACCAGCAGCATCACAAGCAAAAGAGAGGGATGAGCTGAACAGATGTTAAGTCAAGGCTGTAGGGCTGCAGGTTGTGAATGAGCAAGAGTGCACAGTTATGTCTGCTGTAACGAAGCTTCCTTCTACGCAAATGCTGCTTTGCCACATCAGGCCCCTTCAGCAAGCAGCTTATACTGCCGTAAAGGTATCTAAGCCCTCATGCTTTTTCTTTAAGTCAGAGTTTGTATTGATAGAGGACTGAACATCTGTCACTGTGCCTTCTGTCCTGTAGCTATAAACTGGTTTTGCCTGACCTGGCCCTGCCTCTTTATTGCATGACAAAAGGCTATATTCTAGAATTGGTCAATTTGGCTCCCTAGAAGATAGAATAGAATAGAATAGAATAGAATCATTAAGGTTGGAAGTGACCTCAAGGATCATCTAGTCCAACCATCCCCCCACCACCTATTACTAAACCACGTCCCTAAGTACCATATCTAACCTTTCCTTAAACACCCCCAGGGATGGTGACTCCACCACCTCCCTGGGCAACCCGTTCCAATGCCCGACCACCCTTTCAGAGAAGAACCTTCTCCTCATCTCCAACCTGAACCTTCCCTGGCGCAACTTGCAGCCATTTCCCCTTGTCCTGTCACTAGTTATCTGCGAGAAGAGGCCAACCCCCAGCTCACCACAAACTCCCTTTCAGGTAGTTGTAGAGGTCAATAAGGTCTGCCCTGAGCCTCCTCTTCTCCAGACTAAACAAGCCCAGTTCCTTCAGCCGCTCCTCATAAGACCTGTGCTCCAGCCCCTTCACCAGTTTCGTTGCCCTTCTCTGGACACGCTCCAGGGCTTCGATGTCTTTCTTGTGGTGAGGGGCCCAAAACTGGACACAGTACTCGAGGTGCGGCCTCACCAGGGCTGAGTACAGGGGGACAATCACCTCCCTGTTCCTGCTGGCTACACTATTCCTGATACAGGCCAGGATGCTGTTGGCCTTCTTGGCCACCTGGGCACACTGCCGACTCATGTCCAGGCGAGCATCAATCAGCACTCCCAGGTCCTTTTCCTCTACACAGCTTTCCAGCCACCCCGCTCCCAGCCTGTAGCGCTGCCTGGGGTTGTTGTGGCCAAAGCGCAGGACCCGGCACTTTGCCACATTAAACCTCATCCCGTTGGCCTCAGCCCAGCGATCCAACCTGTCCAGGTCCCTCTGCAGAGCCATCCTACCCTCCGGCAGATCGACACTTCCCCCCAGCTTGGTGTCGTCTGCAAACTTACTGAGGGTGCACTCAATTCCCTCATCCAAATCATCAACAAAGATGTTGAACAGGATGGGCCCCAGCACCGACCCCTGGGGCACACCACTCACGACCGGTCTCTTTACGCATTCTTTCTAACCACATGTAATATTACCTGCATGTATTTGCAGTGCAAATGGCCCTGAAGTGTTCTAGTGCCTTTTTTCTCATCACAGTAACTTTTGGAGACGGGGGATTATTTAATGAAGGGGCTTGCCAGAGATGCAAATCGCCTTGGTGAATTTTGTGTTCATCTGTAATTCAAGGTGAAATGGACATTTTGGGCCAGTGATTTAACAATAGAAGAAGTAGTTCTGGATTTCACTCCTTGTTTTCTATTAGGTTAAGTACATTATATCTCTTAAATGAAAAGCTGGAAGTGTAAGAGTATCTCATGTTTTGCCTGTAAGATAATAATCATGAGTAGGTGTGGAAGTGAATGCAGCAGATAGGCCGACAGTTTAGGAATATGTATACCTACAAGTCTGACCTGCTACTTGCTGATTTCTTTCATCTGATAACTGCCCAGAAGACGGGCAGTTTGGACTTTTGGTCTGTGTCTCATTCACATAATTTCCAAAAGGTTCATTAAACCATGCTATACCACTTTGATGTTTCTTAACTGTTGAATTAGTTGGGAAGGAGGTCGCATTTGTGTGTACCAAGTGTGCTGTTCTGCTGAGCAGATGTACTCTCCGTAAGCAATTGACTAGTTGCTTTGTGATGTGGTTTACTCATTTCATGGAGATGAGCAACTTAATACAGAGAGGAAATGAAGAGATATCCTTGTCAGATGCTTAGTGATCCTTGAACAACTGATTATGATAAAGGTGGAAAATAAATATTGACTCACTGCTTTCAGGTGTGGTGATTTTATGTAATTACACAGTTTGGAAAACATTCTGTGATATACTTATTCTGGTTGTACAGAGGTTTAGGTTTTGGAACTTGATAATGAATTGTTCACTTCTGTTAATGCATTGGAATTCTATCCTCTTTGAAGATGAGTGAGAGGAATAATGCACTTAAATAAAAATAACATTTGTCTTGATGACTTAAACTATTAATGAATACATCTGAAAAAAAAATCTACCTTTTCTTTTAAAAATACTCCGTAGCTTTATCCAGTCTTTTAAAAAAATTAGTTGTATCCAGTTCTTCCTACAAGCAAGCTTTCTACTTGTTCTTAGTGCCCTCATATTTTCAACAGACAGCTTAAAAAGTCTTAAATGCAACTCTCAGTTTAGAAGTTTCTGAAACAGTAAGTTTTGAGTAAACTTTTTGAGCTCTTGATTGAATAATAACCTGATTTTTCTTAAATGGGCATGTTGGCTAGCTGTTATGTTTGAGGGTTTTTATTTGGTTTTTTTTTTTTTTAAGCCATGATAAACAATACCTATTACAAAAGAGGAGACAAAAAACTCACATACAACGTCCAAGCTAAGAAAGCTTTTCCAGTATGAGAGCAGTAGCTGGAGAATCAAAACTTGAATTACAATTCTTATTTTTCTCTTTTACTTCCAGCTCTGAACCAGGTTCAGCAGATGTCAGCTGATGTCAGAAGACAGCTTTGTAAAAGCTGTATTACATCTGCTACTTGGTACAAGTGTTAACATGTTGCAGTAGGCTTTGTCGGTTGAAGTTTTGGAAATCTTGAACTGATGCCATTGAAAATTAGAGCCGTATAGGTTGGTTTTGTATTTTACTGAACCTACTTCTTAACTGATGTGTTTTTCCCTGATATTTTAGATGAGAGAAAAAATATCAGTGCATATTGTATAGGAGCAGTGAGGAAGCAAGACGAATTCATGCTGGATCGATGTAATATGTGAAGTGAGGCATAGGAAAAAAAGATTGAGAGATGTTTGATTGAGCAGTCGTGAAGAGACCAGTTGGAGCTAGTTATAAAAGAAAAGGACAGAAGTTGGGGAAATACAGAGTGTGCTGGAACCTGTCAGTAACAAAATGACTGAGTGATAGGTGCACTAGCAAAAATTCCCATTGAGTTCTCATCAAATACAGCAAGTGGAAAAGTGGAAAAGGGTTAGAATAATGGAAACTTTGCCTTCTATTAAGCAGAAGAATCAAGTGTGAATGTTCAGAAAAGAGGAAATGGGGTTTTTTTGCTCATCCTGGCAGTCAAGAGTGGAATCTTTTAGGAGGAATTTCAATTATATAAAGTATTCTATAGTGATATGCATGAGATGACCCCTCTCTTGCAGAAGATTTTTCATATATCTTTCCTGGTAGGAATTCCATCATTTTGGGAGTATGTTGTTGACTCTTGATATGAGACAAAGCTCAGCATAGTATCAACTTCTGGTTTTTAGTCTCATGGTATGCTATCAGTCTTTGGCAAGGAAGTTTAGCCTGCTTGCACTTGGTAGAATTCATGAACCCTTTGTGCATTAGAGGACAGTTCAAAAGAGGTGTTTCTGAATGGCGAAATAGTCTGCCTTTAGCAAGCAGTAGGCAAGACAGAGATTATTGTAGTAAGTTAGCAAAATATAAAAAGAGAAAGAAACCAGGAAAAGTATTGATGGATACATTAAGTAAGAAAGACGTACTAAATAGAAATGAGGGAAGTGATAGAGAGAGAAGTAGAGGAACGATTTAAAACAGTGCTAGAAAAGTATTGCATCTTAGTAAATAGAAAAAATGGTGTTAAAACAGTAAATGACAGTAGGAGCAAAGATGTAGGTTTTTAAAGCTAATATTACATACAAAATTGACCGATGTGGTACTATAAAATAGTGTGTAAACAATATATGACTATTTATGCTTTTTCAGTTTAAAGGGGTGTGGGTTTTTTATTGTGTATATGAGCACAGGTGCCTTTCTCCATGGTTTTTGTGTAGATTTTTGACTAACAGATGCTGTGTTTATTTTTCAAGCCCTATAAGATGTTTGAATCTCATTCTAAAATGTTCTGTGTGTTATTTCCGTGTAGAATTTGTGTCTATGTAATGGCTTATGTAGTGGATACTCCAAATGAGTGAAATAACCGAGGTGACCTGGACTTTCTTCTTTTGTAGTTTTACCAGGGCACTGATGTCCAATCTTACTGAAACTCTGTACACAGTACCTTGGGGTGTGTTAACATGGTGCTGTTTCCTTACTGTGCTGTAGTTTACCTTTCATAAATAACTAATCAGCACTTCTAGCTTTATTTAATATCCTTTTGTATAAACAAAGATTCATTATGTTATAATAAAAGATATCCTTTTATGTTTACTGTCATGGTGCAAAATGTTGTTTGCTTTGCCAGATTAAATAGATAATGAAGAACAGTAAATGTTTTTTGGTGATATTAACAGAAGGATGGCTTTTTATTAATTTCTTTTCTCTTAAACATTCATACATGGTAGTATGTATTAAAATATTTTGAAGGATTTAAATCTTAGGAAATATTCCACTCTAGTATAAGTAAAGAGAAAAAGCATTTAATAGTTTTCCTTTGAACAGCCTTAATATCAAGAGAGAGCTGTTATTTGAGCAGTATAGGCAGTCTAAGAACATCAAATATTTGTCACAGAAGGATTTAAATTTCAGTATCAGGATAAAGAATTTTAAATTAGTTGAGTTATTGTCCATACATTAAAGTATATATTAACATGATAAGCAATTAAAGCAGTATATGAAATAAAAACTTACCTAGGAGATACTTGATTGAAGCTTTATCTGTGCTCTGTCAGAATATACTGAGACTCACTCAGCAGATAGGAAGCTTTTTTCTATCTGAAATGCATTGTGCACTCTCGTCTTGTGATTTCTTTTTCCACAGCGTCTTATTGTTCACTGCTGCTTCATCTTGTGGTATGGCTTGTTTCCACTTTATTTCCAGGTATCTCCAATATCTGATTTCTTCCACATTCAGCATTTTTGTTTATTCTGCCCTAATCAGGTAACAGAAAAGAACCTGTGAACTTTGCCTCTTCCTCCCCCTACCCCCCCACCAAAAAAAATAAAAATAAAAAAAAAATTGAAAGCAACAAAAGGCAAATGAACTGACCCCAGTTAATTCAAGTATTCGGCACACATTTAAAAATTCATTGAAAGATTTAGTATCCCATAAATTCCATCTGTTTTCTGTAGATGATTCCAACACTGGAAAGTTATCTCCCTACACATTATGGTAGTAGATTTTTGTAGGAAAAATGCAGGATCGGTAGACATCAGATCTTAACTTTTAACCCATGCAACATTATTCTGTGAAGGATGATGAAGGTCTGCCTCTCTCAGCTCCTTTTGCTCTGTCAGACACAGATGTGAAATGCTGCTTTAGAACAGAGGGAAAAAAATCCCAAAGGGTGTAGTGTTTTGTCATCTCTCAGGACAGTGAGCATGCATGGCATCAATGAGTAGCAGATATGAGCTATTCAAACCAGTCACTGAACTGACAGGATGATGCTTTCGTACATAATAGACCCATTAATTATTTCTTCTGATGGACAGCAGTGTCTACTAGAAGAAAAAAGCAGCAGATGATAATACTAGGTTTGATAGGTGCTTTGTGTTTTAACAGCTTGTCATCAAGAAATGAATCCAGGAAAAAAATGCTGTTTTGGGGTATGATCAGGTAAAATGGACAAGAGTTGTTTTGACAGGGTACATGTCATTTATAGGGTTAAAAACTCCATTCAGGTTAAGGTCTATTCATAGCTAGCTTTCTATCAAAAAGATGTTCCAAAAGATTTGCTTTAAAAATTGTGGTTTGTGTTGTGCTTCATGTAGCTTCTCATTTGGGGAACCTTGCTGTAGTCTTGTGGTTTTTCATTTATAACTTAATGTGCAGATTAAACCTACACATTCATGATGGTCTTCTTTTCTCTTTTCTCCTCTCTTTCTTTTCTTTTTCCCTCTCTTTCTTTTCTTTTCTCCTCTCTTTTCTCTCTCCTGTAAAAAGGGGGGAATGTTTTTTAAAAAAAAATGTTTTTCACAGGATTCTGTGTACGAAGATAATTTTCAAACTCATTACGCACTGCGTATCAAACAAAGGCATTCTGTCTCACAAATCCATTTCTAATTAAATTAGAAATTTAAATTGTGTGATTTAATGTTAGTTAACCGCTCTCTTGAGGTTAGTACGTAGGAAATAATAGTATATTGAAAAACTCGCTTTGATGTAGCATAAGCCCTTCATAAATCTGCCCTAAAATATGATGGGTAAAATTTTCATTCACTGTACCCATGTTGTTAGGGGCAACGTATACTGATTGTGGGGAAACTTGGAACTTTTCCTTAGAATAAAGTTTCTTTTTTTTTTTCCACGTGAACCCTATTTACTGTAACTTTTCTTTTTAATTTGCTAACCAGAAAATGTTTACAATCAGTTTCTTTCTTTTTCGCCTTCTATGTGTTGAAGGTGAAGAAAAGATAAAATGATGAGAGAAAGAAAATAGATTCTTTTCTTTAGAACTGGGGTGAAGCATGAACCACACCAAAAAAACGGAGGGAGAAGGGGCTACTTCTCCAGGTTTGTACTTGTTTACTATAAGTATGAAGAACCTCTCTCATAATTTGCCCTAGTCTTGTTTCATTGCAACAACAAATTTAGCTTCATCTTCCTTGTTATGGAACGATGGAGAGCATCTGGATAAAGCTTTTTTTGTTGTTTACCCAGTCAATAATGATGAGCACAGTTATGGCCTTATATCACATCAAATTACTTTTGGAATACCTTTGGCCTCTAGCTTGCATCCTATCTGGCTCCAGACCAAATCCAAGCCTAGAAGCATAGGATGGCTGTAACTTTAAATCTAAGTTGTCAATCTTGTCTCTTTAGATAAGGAGTTGAGTTACCAAGGATACAATGGGTACATGATGTAAAGTCCATGCTGAAAGTACTGGAATGAGACATACTTTCTGAAATAATATTAACACTTTCTTGTCTCATGATTTCTGTCGTCAAGCATACAATGCATATCTGGAGTTGGTAGCCTAACCTGAGTTGAAAATGTCCTAAATTTATTAGGATATTTCAAAAAGGTGCTGATTCTTATGATACCCTTCCAAATAATTAGAGTCTGACAAGTCACAATCTTTGTGTCTGTAGCAATAAGATAACGTTATACAGTTTGTATTCGCAGATAATCTTTCAGGAGAAAAAAGAGCAAACACTTGTCCCAGTCTGCTTCCCCCTTGCAAATTCGAAAACAGGGCACTCAAATATCTACTCTGTGATTATACCCAAAACAAGCCCTGAAGTGCAAAATAATTGAATCTTTTTTAGACACACATGTGTGCAAGCATACATACATATATATGTATAAAACCCACTTTTTCCCCTCTTCATAGCTAGGTAAGCTGAACTATTTGTATGTTAGCATCAAAAGATTCTGTTGTCTCAAGCCTAGAGATGAGGGTAAACTTGGATAAAGCAGCACATTAAAGCTTAGGGGATGACAGTGATCCTGACATCTTGGTGTGCAACCTGAGTCTGAGATATTGGTGTTGAGAATTGAAACTCTGAAGTTGAAGCTGGTTGAAACTTTCCACTTTGAATATAGTACAAAGAAGAGGAATTGTATTTTTAGCATGGTGTTCTGAAAATCTTTTCTATTTGGTCAAGCTACAACAGGAATAAAATAGATATAAGCTGCATAACTAAAAGGAATAAATAACATCTCCAGTGGAGAATGTTGCTGGTATGTCTGAAGTCTCAAAATCTTCAAGCATGCACATCTAAAACCTCAGTAGGGCCTATGGTCTGTTTTGTGACTGGATGTCTACGACGTGACAGTCATGCTGTAGTATGTGATTAATTCTTGCAGAGTTTGGTTATCTTGCTCTCACAGAATGGTGTGATGAGGGATTCCATGTCCATGAATAATGTCAGTTGGCATGAAGTTCTCATACCTCTGAACAAGGAGTAAGGAATCACAGGGAACTGGCTACATCCCATTGCTTTATTTCATTTGGATCACAGACACGTTGTTTTCTGCATTACTTTCTGATAACAGAAAAGTGAATGTTAATTTGCAGAGCAAAAAAGGTCCCATACTTCTGGGACAGACTTCTGTTTCAATTACCTCTGCTTTTTGAGTGTTGTTATGCAGGTACACGTTATAGCCAAACCCCTCAAAATAACTCGTATGTATTTTTGGTTAACAATGTATTGAAACTCTGCACCTGAAAATCACATCTAGGGTGACTAATGTACTTGCCTGTTTTAAGAAGATTGCTTTTAAAAGTTGCATAAGAAGTGAGCACAGAATTCAGCTTTCTTTGAAAATTTTTTACATTTTAAGTGTGTGAGCATTTGAGGTGAAAGCTCACTGAAATTTCATTGTGATCTCAGTGAGATTTGATATTTACAGTATCAAAGCTGATAGCTTTGCAAACAGTATTAAACCATGTACTACTGTCTGTGTGAGTCCATTCATGATTAATAATTAGGGATTCTTCAAGTCTAAAAGGCCAAGTGTTACCCCTACTGCATAAAAGTAATTTATCAAATATATCGGGTAAAACATTCTTGTAATGAAGTGAGTGATCAGTAAAGCCATATCTCAATGAAATGTTTCTACAAATTATAAACGTGTGCGGTAACCACTAATGTTAGTACTGCAAATAAATTTGAAAGGAAAGAAAAAGAGATAGAGTTAGAGAACACTTCTAAGCATTTTCTTTTTTGGGAATTTTTTCAAGTATGTATCATTTATCTAACAAACAGCTATGCACATGGAAATCCCATTTTTACCTTTTTCTGAATGTTGTCATTCAGCTTTTCACCTGTTTCAAGTGAGTTGATAACTGTAGCGGTTGCTTTCAGAGAAAAGCAGTGTATTTATCAGAATTTTTAAATTGCTGAAGAGCTAATGTTCTGAAGAAAATGTCATCATTATTGCCACTTCTTTTGTTGCCTGCAAGTAGTTCTTGCTTTTGTGAACAAAATTATTTTCATACTTGCTCTTTCGCATTATTCTTTTTTCACTTCTTTGGCGGGGGGTGGGTGGGGTGTGGAGGGGCGGGGAGGGTTTTATTGTGACCTCATATCAATAATTATTTGTTATTGCAGATTAAATAATTCTGTTTTGTCAGTGGAATATGTGATTATCTTCCAGCTAAATTAAATTCACCTGCAAAACCGTAATTTTCAGTGATCGATACAGAATGCATTGTACGTGTCTTAAAAAAAAATCAATAAATGTCTATATAAATGAAAACAGTCTTAAGAGTTTTAAGATTTTGCAATCAGTCAGATAATTAAGACTAATTTTTGACTGAAACATAAAACCATGACACCCCGAATCTTTAAATTGTTTTAAATTTAACAGGAATATCTGCTAGCTCTCAGTGAAAAAAAGATACTTTTGCTTGTCTTAAAATGAGACTATTCTTTATAAAGTGGATCTTTCCTGTAGTCTGAAAACTGGTTTAGAACAACAAACTCAAAAGAGAGATGGATTGAGATAGCTTAGAAGAAAAGGAGTTTGTGTTACCTAGGAAATGAGTGAGTGTAAGTACTTAGCGCAACTCTTATCATGTCAGACATCTGAGGGCTTTTGTGTTTCCTAGATTTTGGTTATGGCATTCTGGTTTAGACTTGAGACAAAATGGCTTCAATATGAAATCCTTTGAGACACAATTAATTTGTTTTTCTACTTTTCTAGTGGAATTGTTGCTAGTAGATGTATTTGGACAGAATACTTTAATAAACATGTATTATAATGATGGTCTAACATTTTTGCTAAGACTGTTGGTTGCTACTAACAGTTTTTTTGAAGTTGTTGGTGAAATTTAACTAGAATAACACTTGCAATTAAACGATAAGGTTTTTTGTGTTTTTTTTAGGTTTTAATTAATATGTGTTATAAATTATACTTTGTACATTTTTGTGAATTAAAATATGAATGTTTTTCTATTCCCCCCCCCCCCTATTTTAATATTAGAAGCACCCAAAGATTTCTGCTTTTGTCTAATACAGTATTAGGAAGGGTAAGTAATGACTTTCACAAATATATGAGCTTGAATTATATTTTTAATCATGTTTGAATTAATGGATCTGTATTTGTGAATGTGTTGTATGTTTGATTTAGTCAAATTACAGCAGAGTGCTGTTGCTAAACTATTCAGATCAGTAGCAAATTATGAAACTGATTCGAAGATTGAACAGTTTTGCATAAAGGTGGTTTGTTAACTTGTGCTAGCTGATGAATATGTGCTCAGCAGGTGCTGCCCAGATATCCTTCAACTGACTCAGTTTCTGTGGACTGTTGATATGTGCATGCGCTAGATGGATTATGACCTCGGATTTAATTTGTCTTAGATTTTGCACTAATGTGGAACCTCTCCATCCTCACCTGTGTTAAAGGGAAGTTTTGCAGTTAATTTTTTTGTTGTAAAGGTAAGGAGTGGTAACACTGTGACCACAAATTCTAGACAAGTTTGGGGGGCTACTGTCAAAGATTCTTGAGTTTTGCTTATGCGCACTCTTCCTCTTTCTTTCCCAACTTGATCATTCTAGTTGCCATAACAACTTCATAATAGCAGAGCATTTGCTGCTGTAGTTAAGGTTGTGTCAGCACTTCCATTATAAGCTACTGTTTTCAGGAATTTGTAATTTATCCACAGGCTTAAAAATGACATACAGTAAGCCTTTATAATTGGTTTTAATGTACGATAGCAGCTTTTTGAAAGCTGCTGCTGTTTGATCTCTGATGGCATGTATAAAGTAGCGTATTGTTTCGAGTGTGGGTTTTTTTTTTCTTTTTTACCGAGAAGTAGCAAAATATTTTTAGTCTAAAACTAATCTTGACTGGTTCCCATCTGGCAGAGGTACGAGAATCAACATGTTCTTTTGCTCTACCACAATGCTGTGTCATGCCTGTATCCAGTTAGACCCATCTGTTCCTGTTAGTTAAAAGGTTAGTGTGAACATGGTGCTTTTCTGGGAAGTAAGAAAAATATAACCTTTTTAATAAGAGAATTTCATATCTCAGTAAGAAATAAGAATTTGACATCTTCAATACTTTTCTAATTAATTTTGTGTTGAATAAAGACTAGCTACATTAGATGGTGGATGAATGCAAGAAGTCGAGGGGGAGTCTATGAGCAAAAGCCAGTACTGAAAAAAGTTGGTTATTCATCGTAGACACAGTTCCTGTTGTAGAGTTTTGCAAGGAATTGTGCATAACTTTTATAAAGCTTTCTGAAATCTGGTGATTGTTTAACCTGGAAAACCCATCTAAGCAGTTACATAATTTGCCAAAGATCTGCTCCACACACTGTAACAAGTGATTCCTTTGGAAGCTTGATAAAGGGACTGTTCAAGGACTTTCTTCCACCCAAACGGATTTATTTTTTTCTTTAAAGACATTAGTTTCACGCAGATTTACAAGGCACAACACGAACTTGCTGCCTTAAATAATTAGGAATTGTATATTTATGAGAATTCCTGGGGTTTTTGTTTGCTTTTTGTTTTTAAACTATCTTACTACCAAATGTACTGAAAGATACATGCCCCTAAAACAAAGTGATGCCTTTTTGCTGTAGGAAACAATGCTATGATAGTATGTTATGCAATTTTAGAAACTGCTCTATAGTATTCTTACTCATAAATTTTGAAGGGCACAAACTTTCTTCTGCTTTTAAATCCCTTAGTGTTCTTATTTTACTTTGAAGTCTTCGTTCACATAAAATTACTTAAATGCGAAGCAAGTATGTTTTTTAGTTCATCCATGTAACCTCTTCACTGTAATAACATCTAATAGCAGACATTTAGACATTTGTTTGTATCACTTCAGTTGATTGATGTTTGAAAAACTTCAGCTACAACATGTAACTTTAAAAGAAAAACTCATTTGATTTGATTTTAATGGTCTGTAGTAAATGTAGCTATTAATTTCAAAGGCAAATTTCTTTGATTTTATTTTTAAAGGAAAATCTAGTTTAAACCTTGAATATATTAAATCTAATTTAATCATCCTATTTAGAAAGTATTTGTTTAAGTATATTCTGCACTGAAGAAAGATTGTGGGTACTTCTCAACTGAAAAATAGAAGTTTTTTAAAAGTTCATTGATGACTTTGGCACAGACTTTCTGTTTGATTCTAGATGGGTGAAATATTCAACCTGGATTTCCTATGTCCAAACACTTTACCATCCTTTTATTGCTTTGCTTTTTTCCCTCCTAGAATCTGATTAATTTTTAGGCACTTTCTATTATGTTTTTGAAATCATATTCACAAAATTTATTTTGGAGTGTTTTATTTCCAACTATTAGATTTTATAGCCAAAAACCTATAAATGTTGCAAGAAAAAACGACTGAACTCCTGAATAAAGAAATTACTTTTGAAAAGCTACATCATGATGGTAGTTGCAAATTGCATCTCTCTTTCTAGGTTTTACAGAAGTTTGCATTTTTTCCTCTTACTATCTTCTGTTAGTTTCTACTTTTACTCCATTCCCACCCCCTGAATTTATGGAGCGTTGAATTTCAGAGACTACTTTTACCTGGAGGATTAATTTTAAACCTTAGCATGAGTGGTTTATTCACCTTAGTTGTTTTCTGGGTTCTATGTTCCATTTTGATTTTAATTTTAAAAGATTGTGGCCTATTTCTGATAAGAATTCATGGAAACATTTGCACCCTTTGCAGATTTCATAGCAATCAGAAGTGATAGCGTCTCATTTCTGCTACATTCTTCTTTTGAGTAAATATCCGAAGAGAATCCTCACTTGATATTACCTTGGTACTTTTCTTCACTGTACACTCCAGATGAGAGAGAACATTGAAAGGAATAGTTTAATGTTGCAGGCTGTGGGTAAAGTATAGTCCGTCTGCATTTATTTTGTAATTATTATTTAATTTGTAATGCAACACTGTGAAACTATTAAACTTAAGTTAAATGGGTTTGCTTCTTTGTATGAAAGATCTCTCTCTTCTGTCGATGAAAGTTGGGGTAAAAGATGAGGCTTGATGTCAGCTGCATTTTGGAACAGTGGTATAGAACTAAAAGAATTACTGAAGTTTGGGTTGTTAGGCTAAGTTGTTCCAAAAGCTTTTAATTTTTTTTATTTTTTTTTCAAAGATATGTGCTATGGTGATCTGTAATGTATTAGAGATTAGGTAGTAGAAGTATCATATATTTAGGAAGGGAGGAAGGGAAGAATTAAATGGATTTAGAGAACTCAGAATTGTTTATTTTAAACCCTGTGTTTTACAAATCATAAACCCAATTATCTATAAATGTCTAGGTAGAGCTTTTTGTCCAGAAAGCAATCAGCTATAGACCAGCTATAGACCAGAAAGCAATCAGCTATAGCTATATCCTCCCCCTCCCCTCCCATGACTTTGAAAACACTTTCCTTCAAAAATACTACACAATTGCAAAATTACTGAGATGAAAAAAACTTTTTGGACAGTCACTAATTTAAAATTTTATGCCTTTGCTTTCTAATAGATAAGCAGTTATTTCACTGAAATGATATTGTTCAGCCTTCAGCTGAGCTTGGGTTCAAATTTTGTTAAGTTTCAGCTATATCTGAAAGTTCATTAGCTTCCTGTATATTTCTTTTTATTGTAAAGAATGTTTTCTGTGAGCCGTGTGCACAGGTCTGACCCTGCAGATAGTCACACATCTGAAAAACACATGACCATAATTCAGGTGATTTTGTGGTGGTGTTTTGTGGCTCTGTCTTGCGATGCAACAAATGAGCTAGACATTTATATTCTGCAAATGAGTAGGGCTGTCCTGCAAAGAGCACCAAAAAAAATTGCCAGTTTTCTAGTGAATGGGGAATGATTTCTTGAAGTCTTCAGGAGAAGCAGAAAAACTTGTTCAAGCTGGGGGGAAGTGTCGATCTGCCAGAGGGTAAGATGGCTCTGCAGAGGGACCTGGACAGGTTGGATCGCTGGGCAGAGGCCAACGGGATGAGGTTCAATGTGGCAAAGTGCCGGGTCCTGCGCTTTGGCCACAACAACCCCAGGCAGCGCTACAGGCTGGGAGCGGGGTGGCTGGAAAGCTGTGTAGAGGAAAAGGACCTGGG
>VWZZ01007389.1:68065-190800 GCA_013399095.1 Psophia crepitans | reverse complement strand
ACAACAACAAACCACAGAAACTCTGAATTTGGCCTGGTAAAAAAAGATTACTCAGCAGTTTGTAAACCATGTACACATATTTTTGATACTTTAGATAGGAGTAGAAGAAAGGAGGTGATCCTAGTGTCATCAAGGAATAGAGCAAGAGTCTGCTGTGGCAAAAAAGGCAGAGTGGAAGCATGCAAAGGCTCTAGCATAAGAGTAATTAAAGATGCCATTCTTCTCTAATTATCTCTGCTACTAGTTGTGCTATAGGTTTATGAAGAAAAATGAGCAAAGAAAATAAGGAAGGAATTGTTCTGCTGCCAAGCAAAGAGGAAAGTTGTCAACAAATGAAAGCAGGAAATGAGAGCTTTGAATGTTTTTGCATGAATTTACACTGACTTTATCCCCTTTGACTGGATCACGAATGTATTTGACAAGTCTTGAAGCGGGATGTATTAGAGAATTCGGGAAATGTTGTCAGGTTTGGAAGTCCACTTAGTTGAAGTATTAGGGAGGAGATAGTATCCTCCTTCTTTTGCTGTATTTTGCCCTAAGCAACCACTAGTGACCACTCAAGGAGGTGAGATACTGTGTGATGGTCCATCAGTCTGAATACGTACAACCATTCTTACATTGTGTAGGACAGCTGGATGAAATGGGGGATTTAGCCTTTGTATTTTTGACAATAGAAGCTGCATGGATGTTATAGGATCACAGGATAATTCAGATTGGCAGAGTCCGCAGGAGGTCTCTAGTCCAGCCACTTGAACAAAGATGATCAGCTGTGGTCAGACCCAGTTACTCGGGGCTTTATCCAGAAGAATACCCAAAGGTTGGCAATGGCACAACCTGCTCCGCTGCCTGATTGTTCTCATGGTGAAAAGATTTTTCCTTATATCCCGTCTGAAACTCTCTTGTTTCAGTTTATCTCTCTTGTTTCTTGTCCTCCAGCCACACACCGTTGAGCTGCCTGGCTGCCTCCCTCATTTTGGTAACCTCCATGTAGGTACCAGCAGGCACTGTTAGGCTTGCCCCAAAGCCATCTCTTGTTCAGGCTGAACAAGCCTGATTCCTTCAGCCTCTCCTGAAGTGCTCCAGCCCCCAACTATCTCAGTGGCTGTCTGCTTACTCACTGCGGTTTATCGGTGTCTGTACTGGGGGCCTATAGCAGGGTGCAGTATTCTTGGTGTGATCGAGCAGGCTCTGAGGGAACACTCTACAATTTGCAGTCAGTTACAGCCTGGACACTTCTTCACGGTGCAGACCAAAAGTTAAATAGCAAGTACATTGCAGTGATACAGGTTTTAGGTTAAACATGGAAAAAAAAAATTCTCATGTGAGAACAGCAAAACGTCTTGAAAAAGCTCTCTAAAGAAACGGGGGAGTATCTGTCACTGAAGGTTTTCAATGAGAAATTAGAAAAACATCTTCCAGGAAAGATGTAGGAATAGGTGAACCTGGTTGAGGAAAAAGGTCTAGATGGTCATATGAAGCTCCGGTGATTTCGCAGTAGTCTGAAAAGAAACATACCACAACCCCCTGTCCCATTTTCTTGCTAGATATTAGTAGCTCTTTAAGCTAACATTGCATGAAACGGTCATGTTTATAGGAATGAATGTAGCCCTACATATTGTAAGCTGTAGAAATGAAAACAGGAAAATACATGACCGTGTGTCACCATTTCTTTCCTGCATTCCATTTCAATCTGCATTTCTTAAACTGATGATGTATTGAAGTTCAGTTCTCATGCAAGGCTTGTTTAGCAGTACCCGTTTATATTTCTCACAGTTAGTGATATTGTTTCCATCTTTTCTTTGATTATTGGTATATTGTTCTTTGATGATGGTGTATGAAGTGTTACCATATCACAGACAGTTGAAAGAAGAAACAGCTGATGTCACTGGCAGTCCTAGAAATTACCACTTGTATCTCTTCGCTGTTTCTCTTCATGATCTGCCTTTTAAAGATTTATTTCAGAATCATATTGGTTATATTGTCATCTTATTAAATCTTCTTTGAGTTAATAACCTGTAATGCAGTGAGCATGTTTTAAATTGTACACATGATTATAATAAAGAGTACAAGTATCATAGTGATCAAATAAAATCAAATTATATACTGGGCTGCTAGATGACTGTGTAATTACTGTATTTTTAAATTTTTATTACAAAGTAATAAATAAACTTTATTAGAAATCTTTATTAGAAATTAAGAACAATCCCTCTTGTCATTTGTGTCCATTTAAGTGATAGACTTATTTACTACAGATACATAATTTCTATTTTTTATATGAGTATACTGTGTATGAGTGATACTTCAGCATGGTGTTTGTCTATAAGGAAGCAGAAATCTGCCCTGAAAAGACTTCTCTTCTGCCTGAAGACCCAACCAAAACCCAAATCAAAAGACACGTATACACGTGTACGTGTTCTGGTGTGTTTGGCAAGTAAATCTTAGGCATAGTGAGGACCAGGCTCGCTACTGCTTTTGCTGCTTGATCAGCACACATGCGTTACTGGCTGTGTTTAGGTAAACACTAGATGGCAATATCAAGATAATAAAACCAGAACATAATACTAAAAATGTATTTAACACCTTTCCTTCCTCTGCTCCCCAAATAAACAATTCAAGTTAATCAATACAAGATTTTGTTTTTTCATAGAATCATGGAATCCTTTAGCTTGAAGGAACATTGATAGGTATTGCCTCTGCTATATTTGTGTTCTCAGAAAGACTCCAGTATGAATATATCTAGAAACCTTCTTATTTGTCATTTGTATGTTTCAAAGGGACAAATAAATTAATCAAAAAATACAATTTCTCATTTGGGAAATTGAATAAACTTCTGTGCTTTGCATTAAATCTTAAGAACTTAAAGGCTAAAGGTATAAGTATATTATGTGCCTGAATAACTGTCCTTGCATGAATAATCTTGCTGAATATATATGCTATAGACTTACATTTATTTAATATTATATATTTATTTACCTGAGTGTTCTTTTGATATTACAGAAAAAGTGAATAATTCACATCCAGTACTAATAGGGAATCTCATTAAAATACAAAAGTAGGAAGTAAGTTCAGAATGCATTCTGTATTTCTGCGTCTATTCATGCTGAATTTAGGCATATTACTTATTTTATTAGGTTAAAAGGTAGAACCAAGACAGCTATTGTGATGTGAGATTAATCTGATTAAAACAAGAGAAGATGCAATGACTGCTTTCAGCTTCTTTCTGATCCTCTCCTCTTGCAACTGGTATGTATAGCAGTGTGTAAATGAGAGACTGTTAGGACTGTAAATATGCTGCTTCTCCCTGACATGTTTCCTGCCGGTTGCCTGGTTACCGGTACTTTGCCACACATGCGTGCAAGATACTAGCTTGTTCTTCTGTCCTCACACTTTGAGTTTTAATGAGAAGATACATGATCAAAATTCACGGGTTTATTTCTCTGCATTTAGTTATTAAGGGTTAAATGGCTTATTGTCGTAGAAGATTTAAAAGTAATTATGCACAGTTACTTTTAGTAATATTGACTTCATATAGAAGAATAGGATGTCCCATTAGGTATGTGTGAGTCTTTCAGGTTTGGGGATTTTTTTTTAATATAAAAAAATCAGAGAAAACCTTAGAGGTGAGGTCTTTGCATATTATCACTTCTAGTATTTCATTTTTTTATGGTTCAGAAAAACAATAAAGTACATTGGGGATGGTGAAAGAATAAAACTAAAAGAAAGTCTTCAAGTTACCAATTTTTTTTTTTCCCCCACACTTGGACAGCTGAAAGAGAATTCTGTTCTTTCTGACTTAAATCTCACACAGTATCATACTTTTAGGATAGTTGCTTTTCTATTTGTAGATTCCTCCTGTCTTTGGTACAAAACCTACTCTTGCATATCATTTAATGAAGTTCCTGCCATTTTTACAGTGTTTTTATTGACAAACATATCACTGTTTAAGTTTTATCAATTTGATAGTGTGTCTATACTTTAAAATGTTTTGTTTCCCTTTCAAAATGTGTGTGCGTGTTAATTTGTGCTCAGAGCTACACACCAAGCAGAACGAATAATTTCCTCCCTCCAAGTTTTCGTTGTGCCCTTCCCACCTCCCCCTTTTGCTGTGTGCATTTGTCTTTGTTCTGTATGTGGTTAAATGGATGAAGGCAATTGGTGCTATCCTCCAAAACACGTATGGTTTGTTCATGTTTCTTTCTTCTGTGCTTGTTTTGAGAAGTTATTTTCATGTTCAGTTGAATCCATTCAGGATGGCTAAACACTGCATTACTTCCATAGGTAGGAATTTTTGTGGTGTGATGGGTCGCACCCATTATGTTAACTGATACATGTTAGAAATATGCCATTTTACAATAATTTTTGTAGTGAGAATGGCTGGAGGTATCAGATGTTGGAAGAATAATGCCATAGTGGTATTTTCTGAAACATTTTTATTAGTGAACATCTATTCAGGTAAGCTTGCATATTCACCTTTTTAGAGTACAAATGTCATAAAGTCACTTAAAAAAGACAGTGTCAAAGTGTATTTTGATATAAAGGAAGAAGTAGTAGATCTTAATATTCCAACCTATTTTAACAAGTCCTTGAATATTAGTACATTTCTTGTAGTGGTGTACAGAAATCTGTAAATCTTATATCTGCCTTATATGGTTAAACTATGTACATGCATATGTGCATATGTAACAAATACTTAAAAGTTGAACTATGCTTTACTTACCAATAGTTATGAGATTTTTTCCAAACGGTAAACTTTAAAAGCTCCCTTATTTCATAGTTGTTACCTTATTTTGAAGGCTTTAATGCAGATATGTTTATGATGCTCTGCTTTCAAAAATTTGGCCTATCTTGAGACTTCAAAAAACCCCAATAACTTACTGTTCTTTTCTAAATTCCATTTTCAAAGGTATGCTCCCCCTCATCTTTCATCCCCTACATACTTGGATGTACTGAATTAATGGCAGTAGAAAAGTGAATGCAGGAAAAACAACTTTTCAGACTCTCAAAATATCTTCTTAAAAGGTACACTTCTTGCTCAATCTGCCAGATGCTTTAATATATACTACTCAGTAAAAAATTTGCATTTGTAAAGTGCTTGAGAAAATGTATGTAAAAGGTCACTAATTGTCTTAAGAGAAGCCAAACATAATAAACTTCTTATAAGTACAGTTTCTTCTGTTTTCCTTAATTTTTCATTTTCTTTCTCTCTCTCTCTTTTTTAAAAAATGTTTCTGCAACAGGTAAATAATTTGAACTTTTCTTAGGCTAAACCTTATGGTGTTGCTGTTCTGCTTTTATTATGGTTACATGTGTTAGCCTAGGACCATAAAAAAGACTCCCTACCTAGGGCTTCCAGAGTGGAAGACAATTTATCACAAGTAGGAAGCAGTACTTGTACAGCTGACAAACTTATTTTCTTGTGTTTTCTACTTATCTTTAGTGAAAAATGGTAAGCATTCAAGAATACAAAGCATTGCAGAATGCATGAGCGGATTAGGATTTCATTGCCATGTGACATAAAAGGTCAACTTTTCTCCTTAAAGGGGATCAGGAAAGGTAGGAAATTCTCTAAAATAAAATGCAGTAATGCTTAAATTCCCTCCTAGATTCTTTCTAGGATAAAGTAATGTAGAATGGTTTCTGGAGAAAAGGAAAGATGGCTTCTACAAAAGTGTGAAAATACTAATCATATTGTGAATTCCTACTGCATGATCTTTAAATTGGATAAAAATTACTCTTCCCATCACTTACAAGGCAACAATAAAATTCATTGTATTACTAGCTCTTTGACATTTTTAGATATGGCTGATATTTTTTGAAAAAGATAATAAATATACTAAGTGAATTTAGGTACTCAGTATAGGTCAAGTCTGTTTCTGGTTCCTTCATCTTTTTTTCCCCTCATGTTTTAGGCATCTGCTTTAAGGTTAGCACTGAAAATGTTAGCATTGAAAAATCTAGTGTAGATAAATCTATAGGTTAAAGTTTAAAATGCTGCTTTGTGCAGTAGTTAATTATTTTATAAAGTGACTTATCTTTCTTTCTGCAAGATTTTGTGTATAATAGACGAACTGTGTCTGTAATCTGATAACTTCTTTAGGAGCTACCAGCATCATTTGGATTTTTAGACTATCACAACTGCCTTAATACAGGGAGAAATAAAAAATCTTAAATTGAACTACACAAATAGCAATCTTTACTTTTTAATGAAATTCAGTTATTTCTCTATTTCAGTAAACACAGTTTAAACTCTTTACATTTTTAAGTTAACACCAGTAGTAAAACTGAAATTATTTAATTCACATAGTAGATTTCTTGCATATCATACTGACTAAACTGTATACAAACACAGGTGGAATGTGTCTACTTACTGTTTCTTAAGAAGCTGTCCACTGTGCCAAATAGCGTGATGTGTGGAAATGAAGGGCAAAGAAAAAAATCTGTTGTTTTCTTTTTGTGGTATGTAAAAACAATGACAGATGACTGTCCAGTGGGAGAAAGTAACTTGCAATAAAATGAAATGGTATTTAAGTGAACTGTATTGAAAATTGTGAGGTTATATAATAGTACTATTTGTTAGGTTATTTGGCCCCTTTCTAATGCTGTATGGTTTGGGTAAGCTTCTTTGCTCACGTTCTGTGTAAATCAAGACTATGACAGACACCTACTGCTCAGTGGTTTGTATGTTGGAGTTACTTTTCTGTGAATTGGACCAAGACCCTCAGGCTTATTTATATGCATGTTCATGGACAAATGAACAGGTAGTGACAGTTCTGGGATGTCTGGTCTTGCATAGAGGGTCATAAGAAATCTGGAGGTGAAACCTTCACTTCTGAGTTTTAATCCTCTCATCTGCCTGGTCTCTCCACACCAGAGGGCTCTAGCTTTATTACTGGCTTCTGATGGTTTCTCCAATACTCTAAATAAGAAGTTTCCAAACCATGGTGTGTGTGTGTTTGTATACAACTGTTTCAAAATGATGTTTCAAAAATAAAAATTATCTACCTTGCATGTTTTTCTGGAGGAGATTGGAAGCAGTTCAGGTAGTATGTGCCCTGTCCCAGGTTCTGTGCAGACCTGAAGAGAAGCCGTGGACTACCACTGCTTGTCACCCCAATGGGAGAAAAAGCAATGGGGAGGCATCTTCTTTCCCCAGCAGCATGGGCTACTTAAAATTGTGCCCAAAACACTATGTAACTTCTAATCTTAAAACATGAATAATCTTTGATTATTCTTTTTGAATCCTCTTCCTTCATAAAGTAGTTCAGTGCTAAAAGGTCAAATAGTCAAGAGTTGCTAGAAAACGTTGCAAACGTTTCCTCTTATGGCACTTTCAGTAGCCCTTAGGGAATGGGAATGTGTCTTCTCTAATGGAGCTGGAGGCAGGTATTGATTTGGAGCTTTAAGGCTGTCTATACACATATTGACATCTGCTGCTTTTTAATTGCAGTCGTTTATTCAATTACAAACAAAGTGATTGCTTATTACTGATCCTATCCTAATATACTATTGGGATCATACTAAATTTTCAAGGGAATTTGCTCAAGAAAATGGTGCTGATTTTCTAAATAAGCTAAGTTAAGCCTATTTGATAACAGCAGTAAGATAAAACTCCCTCAGAAATAGTATCTCGAGATGAATTAAGCTTTTATTTAGAGTTCCTTAGTTTGCAGTTCTTAGAGGCCCCAAAATACTGGCTCCAGTGGCTTTCAACAGTGAAAGGCAGACTGCTGCTTTAAAAAATGCCAGCTCAGCAGAGTGAGAACAGTTAGCCTGATGGTAGGCTGAAGTGAACAGAAAGGCTTCTTTCCTTCCTCCCGTTCCTCAGTTTAGTTTCAGTGTTGTCACCTGTGTTCAGGTAAAGAGTCGACTAAAATTTTGATCTTAATGAAATTGGAGAAATAGGAAATTCGCATTGTAGCTCTGGCATTTATTTTTAATACTAGCTTTATGCTGAGGTTTTGGAATGTGTTTGTAAGGCTGATCATGCTTATGAGTGACTGTATCCTACAGATGCACATGGAACAATCCTTGACAATGTTATTTTTAAAATGTTTCCTGGTGAGTCTAACTTTGTATTACCTGCACCTGATATTTTGTATATGTTTAACCAGGTATCAATGAAATTACCCTGGTATGGTTTAATTTTCTATTTCTAAGATGGCTTGTATATCAGAGGCTCCTTCTAAAGACCAAAGTAGAGAGATTTAAAATTAAATGCTCCCTTCTGCAGCCCTTAATTTCAATGTTAATGATGGTAATAGCAGAAATAATCAGTGCCATTTCCTCTGTCCCCTTTACAAGCTTAAGAAAAAAATCTATGTCACTAATTTGTTTATATAATGCATTTTGCAAACTAATTTACTAGATGCGGTAGTACAAATAATCCTTTAAATAGCATTATAGATTAAAGGACAGATTCTGCCACCTTCATTCGTATTAAGTTATGCCCTATTTTGCAATAGGGCATATTTTGCAATAGTTATTTTGATTTTAATAGGACAACTGTAAGGGTAGAATTCCACTGAAGTAGAACCTGTTTGTTTCCCTTGGGATTTAGTTGTGTAGTTCTAAATTCATTGCACCATTTTATGCTCTCTCATGTAAGTCGATGCCTGTAATTAATGTAAGTGTGAGTTTCTTAGAAAATATAATCATCTCATTTTCTGAGACTGACTTTCAGCTTGCTTCTGTCCTCTATCTTTCTCCCCGGTAGATACTCTGTTTCTTCTTGTACATGTAGAATAGAGTATGTGTCAAAAAGCCTTGACAGTAAAAGAATCTGAAAGAGGTAAAAGGATGATTAAACAGTCAGGTATGAACTGTAAATCAGTCAAGTAAGGCAATAATAGCACATTTCCTAGCCCTCCTCCCCATATTTTATTCATTATTTGTTTTATAATAATGCCTATATGCTTCACAGTAAGATTCGCTGGAAGCTAAATTCCTTTCCCTGAAGACCTTGTAAACTAGGTATTCAGAAACGCAGTATGGTAAAGTTCCTACCAAACTCAGCTAGCCACCAGGAAACACAACGTATAACAATTAAATTAGAAAGTAAATGGGCATTAAGGTGTCAGAAAAATTCAGTTGTTTTTCTGTCTGCCATATCTTAATGATTTCATTTTGTAAAGTCAGTAACGTGAATCAGAGTAAGCAGAAGATTGTGTAGTCAGCCTGAAATTTGACAGTGACAAGGAAACTTTTTACTAATGCCATGGGATAACAACCTGATAACAGAAAGGGACTTTTCTGAAAGCTCTTCTTAAAAACGGGTTTTCCCATGCGCGAGAGACCCACGATTTTCTTTATTGTTTGTTTCCACATGCTCTTTTCTCTGTTCTGTTAAGTATTCTCTGGAATACTTAATTCTAGGTTTTCAATACTTTCTTTTGAGGCTGTTGTGAAGTGTGACAGAAATTAAGGTGTAAAAAGGTTTATTTTTTCCTTTATGTTTTCCTCTGCCAGCAGTTAATAATCTAAATCACTGGTACTTGGTATAAACACACAGAATGCTGGTAACTAATAAGGATAGCATGGCAGTACAAACGGAAACTGTAAACATCATGATCCTGATTTTTTTATCAATATAGAACAATCTTGTCATGTCCAATTATAATTTGCTGTTCAACTGTCCCTCCTAGTCAGCCATCAGATTGCTCATGAAAACAAGAGCACTTAGTTACTTTCACTAATTGCTGTCCTCTTTTTTGATAGAATTGTTGTTGAGCTTGATTTCTGATTAGCAGTGGAAGAAGTAGCAAGGCTGAGGGCTCTTCAATTCAAATACAGAAAACTATCACATTTGCTGCTATATATTAAAACCCCCAAGGACTTGTTTAGTTTCGAGTTTTTTGTTTGTTAGGCATAGAATTTTAACACTTTTCTCTTACCCAGGTTTTGTAGGTTTTTTTGGTGTTTTTTAAAACATTGTGATGTGTTTATGTGTGTATTGATGCATTGACTCTTAGCTAGTGGGTGTTTATTTTTTTGAGTAGATTTATGTTAGAGGTGCATAGATTGCTATCTGCCCTTCAAATTCAGTTGATATTGACCTTAGTATGCAGTTCTTAGATATTGACAGACATACACACACATATGTCTATTTCAACTGTACGCTTAATTTCTTTGGGAGACCAGGCTCACACCTATGTCAGTGCAGAGGAAAGTAAAAAATTATTCCTGTGGTTGAAAGAGTTATTTGAGGGGAAGTACAGTCTGGGCAATTGTGTTTAAGAATGCAATTAGAACAGGAAGCAGCAAGGGAATTGCACAAGAAATTTGTGTTACTGTAGCCAAAGTCAGATGTGCTATCTAGGAATTTTGAAGAGAGAGAAATCTAAAAAACGGAAATCAAAGCTTTATTTAGAAGTGGACAACACATCTTTCACTCCATTTTTATTGATGAAACAGGACTTTTTGTGATGTCTAGCCCTGGTTCGAGGAAATGTTACATCCTTGTTTTTGCATTTTTTGACAAATTTGACTTCAGAGATGATTACTCACCTCCAACCTTTGTTTTACATGGATTAGAACATAAATTAATTCAATGCTGTGTAGGCAGTTATGACTGATTCCCTTGCTACTGAAGTTGAAGATACTCCATCTCTCCAGAGGTTTTGTTTTGGATGTCAGTCAGTGAATATCTGTTTAGTTAATGAAAAAATGTCTTTGAAGTCCTGACTGTAGTAAATAAGACCATTGGACCTTTAGACATGGAACAAGCTAGAACAAGGATACAATTCCATGGGCATGGAATAGGTAGTGTGGAAAACTGTAAAACTGTACATGTATATGCACATCTCATTTATTATGAGGAGATGGTGCGGAGTCTGAAAACCACAAAATACTAAAAATTTGGGGTAAAAGTTAATTTTAAGGGAGAGTCCTGCCACAATTACAGAAAGGCTGCTGTCCCTAGCAAAGTATTTTATAAAGCTTCTGGTATTTTAAGAGCTGATAGGCTTTCTAATATAGGCTTTATTAGGTAAGCTTTATAAGTATTAAGGCAAGACTACTGTGTCTCGCCTACTTGTGCACAAGCACATTACAGTACTCTCAGTTATAAACAGTTTTATCCATGCATAGCCATGTAATTTCTGCAGCACCGTAGCTGACACAATGCAATTTAATTTACCTACTAATGAACATATTATTTTCATAAGGCCTTTGATTTTGCAAGTGTGGAGTATTTGTACTATGGAAGTAGAAAACTTCAGGGTAAAGTGGTTGGTTTTTTTTTTTTTTTAGAACGCTTCTTCCTTTTAGAACAAGTATCTGTGCCAGCCTACACACTGATTCTTAGAGCTGTTTAATAATTGCTTTCTCCCATGAGGCTCCTTGGCACTGAAATAGGAGCCAGCATGGTTAACCCTCATTAAAACAAATAGATTAATTTCTTACTAAAATGAAAGACCTCTTTTTAATCATTCAGCTTCGTGCTATTTAGAAGAATGTTGAATTATTTAAAGGCTGCTGTAATTTAATGGGCTAGAAAGACTGTGCACTCATTAAATTGTATGAAATACCATGTTTTTTCGTGATACACAAATTTTTCACCTCGTATTTCTCAAACTATCTAAGCTTTCATCTTATTATTGGATGTCAATTTAAAACTTAAATTTGTCGCATACACTTTGAAAATTAAAATGCTTTCTCAGTGAAGTGCTTATAAAAATAGCAGTGAGTACTTTCATGAGTCTTGTAACTTCATAAGCAACACCACTTCTGAAGTAGAAGTGCAGTCTACTTCCTTTTGTATACAAAGTAGGAAACATGTAGACTGCAGGGCCTCTCAGTAACACAACAAGAACAAAAGGCAAGTGTTGGAGAGAGATAGTTACATCTGTGTACGTGGTTGCCCACAGAAGGGCTCCAGGTGGTCCATCTAGGTGTGAGCCAGTTGCACTCCAGAAGCCATGTGAGCAAATGAAATGTGTTGAACCTGTCTTCAGTGTGAGTGTTGTTATTGCTTTGTTGTCAACTTTGCTTCATCTGAATTTTGACTTTAAATAATGCTGAAAATAATTGTTTATTTTAATCTGAGGCTTAAATCAGAGGAATACCAGAGAAATAAAAAATACTTAACAGTAAACAAAGCCAAAGTAAATGAATGTTTGGTGATGAGTTTTACTTACATGGTTTCAGTTTACAGGATAAACCTGCTTTTTTGTTCTGTGGACAGGGTTCATATGATCACACTATGCTTATTGCAGACACCTACAGAAAAAGATCTCTGAGCTGTCTTACTTTCATGCTCTGGATGCATCTACGCTGGTGTTTTAGTCTGGGCAAAGAAATGCAGTTTTGAAGTGAACCTCACAGTCAACCCACTTCACTGTGGTTTGGTTTGTACCACACATGATCATTTGGTTAATACAGACTGACTGATAGTTTATTAGTGTATTTTATGATGGAAAAACCTTATAAATAAAACAAAAATTAAGCAGTTTGGAATCACAGAAATGTATGAGGCATCATAAAGACGATTGCAAGAATATAGACTGATTGATGGAGAATAATTTAAATTATTTCTACTTGCTATCTATCGTAATGTTTCCAGCTTCTTATTAAACAGCATTTTAATGTTCTTTTCTCTTTCATTTCAGCCGTAAACTCTGTACTAGTGACTTCGCTGACTTTCTGTGCAAGTTCCCGTAATTTTGATATGACGATCTTTACTGTATTTTTAAGGGAAAAAATAAGGAATACTTCAATTTATGTTAATTTAGAAAACATATGAGATAGTTGATTTTAATAATTCATTGCTTTGGCCAAGCCATGAAGCTTCTTAAATTAGTTGTGGGGACAGAAAGCTGTTGAGAAACAAATTTAATTGAAAATGTAGAAAACAATTAACAAGCAAAATGAATTAGATAGCATTCCAGACATTAACCCATTTACCTATCAGTTGTGCATGTGCTGAAAACAAATGTTTTATGTGTATGTATCTGCAATTTTTGCCTGGATTAAAGTGTTTTATTGTTTTAATTGAAAATTAACATTAGTTGAGACTAAGACAGAGATTTTTTCCTTTCTGCAGGATAAATATCTCTAGTAGCAAATTGATACCACAGATATGCGTGTATATCTTTCTAAATACTGTGGCTATATAATCCTATTTTGCAAAGAAATTAAGTAGCTCTACCCAGGAGAACATTTCCTGTGAGTTCTCTTAGTAAAGACATACTACATTTTCATGCTAAAATGCTTGAGCATCCTTTAAATAAACTGTGTGTCTTCTGAAAACTTCACATTGCTTAATTTTCTGTAATTGAAGCCGGATAAGTTGTTTATGTTAAAATTACCGGGCTGTATTTTTCATTTAATTGTCTTTGATATGTTTAAAATTATTGTGGTCACCCATCTGATATTTTTGTTCCGATTACAGAAGAAAAAGAAAATTGTTATTTATAGTTTCAATGTAGTAAAAAATGGTTTATATAATGGTTTGCTGATGAAAATCGTACATTTTCTTTAAGCTTAGTAGTTATTCTTGGTAAAGCTCTTACACAGTTTCCGCACTCTCCTTGCAATGTGTTTTGTTTCCTTCTTCCTCCCCTTCATCCCTGAACACCATCAAGAAATTTTATTTAATGATTCAAATTCCAGTCCATGGCTACTCTGTCCCAGTTTTGCCAGGAAAATATGTTCTGAAATATTTATATCACTCTCACTGAGGATTCACAAATGCATGCTTTCCTGTGAGGCTGAGGAAAAAGTGTTAGTAAGAGAGAAGTGATTGCCAATAGTTCTGCGGTTGTGTTATGCTGACTTCCTCACATGCAGGATATATGCAAGCCTATTTCTTACTTGTGCTTTTATATTACATCTTCAGCTTTGTAAACACTGTACATAATTTCTTGGGAAAATATTTTCATTCTGAATAATATGCTCAGGTTCAAAGCTGATGGATTCTTCAATATTAGCAATAAATGTTATTTTCAGACATTAATTTCTAAGTAATTGAGCTTGTTGCAATTTTATTTCTTCAATCACAGCACATCAACTGACACCAAGTAAGCACAGTTTCTGACTGGTTGTTTGATCTTGACCGTATCTCTTCTTCATAATCCTCTGCTCATAAGAAAAGTGCCTCTTAATTTTTAATATCACAGAGAATACTGATGAAGATAAAGAGGTAAACAATCCACAAAATGCACGTGCTCTCTGTTTCCTGCTCCCCTTTTTCTGTTCTCAGGAATATGTCTCATTGAATAACCATTCAAAGAGACAGTAAGCCCTTATCATCTCTGGAGACATGGGATTTCTATCTTCTTGTCTCAGAGGAGGAGACTTTATTGCTTCCTGCTCCCAAAGAAGAAAGGAGGTGAATTCAGTTGAGGGAATTGAATGCTTTCAGCTGCTGTGTTGTATTCACATTGGTCACTGTTTCAATTTTATTTCCATTGCCAGATTAAAAGCAATAGCAAAGGTACTTACCTTCGTAAGTATCCATCCATCCAACATAAAAGCTTCTGAGATCCACACTTGGAATATATTATATTCGTGTATTAAGCACCTGTACAGGGTACTGCTTTGACCTTTCAGTAGCAGTGAGAACATTGAGGAGAACGTGGCAGGGGTAATGGCCTGTGCGTGATGCCAGGCTGTGCAGTTGTTCATACATGAAGATGTCTGGCTTACGAAAGACATTTCCTATGAACAATTCAGAGACTACCAATTGCAGTCATTGGTCTGGTACTAGAATGTAAAATGTATCAAAGGAAGCCTGCAAACCATATGTAGCTAAAGAAGGCTTGGGTTTTTTTCTTATAAGTAGCCTCTTACCAAGGGTACCCCGATAAAGTAACACAGTAGACCATTTTACTATGTCCGCCCTGCAAAATTTGTGGCCGCGGTTCTGGGTTCAGAGAAGCATGAGTAAATGCACTGTTAATGGATGCCAGACTGCACTGTGAGATCAAGTTTGCAGTTTCCAGTAGGAACTTGGTCACCTTGTAGGTCACATGACCTCTTACAGACATGTAGCACCTCATGCGATAGCTTTTTTCATTATTTATTTATAGACACAGAAGAAGCAAAATGAATCTACAGTTCAGATAAGTGCATTGTAGAGAAACTGCATAAAGGTTTTCTTTGAGAGAGCAAAACGTTCTGAAATTTTGGAAGATAGACTTAGTATAGAGTCATGTTTTTATGGTTGAATCAGCTGGTACATGCTTTTCTACCTCAAGCTATTACTGTCAAAGAACTTAAAATTACTTACAACTCAAGGCCCAGCAATTTTGTCTTTCCTAATTATTTGAAACATGAACAATCTATATACTTGACTTGAAGTCATGAAGGCTCATGACTTCTATCTTCTTTTTATTACCCTGCTTGGAAAGTCTCACAGTGAAATGCAGACATGATAAACAGAAAGATTGCTCATGAATTCAGTAGGTGGCATTTTTCAAAATCTCCTGGCGTGCATTTTGACAGTCATAGAAAGAGAGCTAGTTTCTAAGATTATCAATTGCCAAACTGTTTTTTATTTCTCTGAACTTAATAAATTCAGTTGAGGCTGACAATATTTTTCATGAGTATATTTTAAATGTGAGTCACTTTCAGCTGTTGTGTCTTCATTTTTGTAGAACTGGAGGTATGCATAGCTTTTCAGCGTCTAAGGGTATTTATGTTTGCATTTACTTACCTTTTTTAATGTGCAGTAGTGATAAATTATTAATCTTGGATGTTGTTCTAACTGTACATTTTTAAAAGTACAGCAATCTTTTTTTTATCACTAAGTAGAGTAGGATGACAACCTTTTGTACCTTATTTCCTTCTGACATTAATCCAGAAGTTCTGTGCTAGGTTCCCCACTACCACCTCTGAGAGTATAGGTATAGTTAAGTTTTAGTTTGACATGTTTATCTTACTAGAAATGTATGATCTTCCCAGATTCTCCTTGGTTTTCCTTTTCCCTCCAATGGTTACTAAATCCTAGTTCTGAGTCATCCATCAAAACTGGCCTTGCATTTAGCTTCTACAATGACTCACCATTGATTTGATGTAGGTAAGGAAACTGCAGCTGGCAGGTTAGAGCGGTGCATGTCACAAACCCATGTATGAATAAAGTGCAAGTGAGCTTTGACAGTTCGAGTGTATTTTTAATTTGACTTTCAGAGAAGCCTGGATGCCCCCATATGTAATATAAAATGGAATTATTGCAGTAGTTAAACTGACCTGAATAGACTTTAATATTTTTTTTTTAACTTGTATACTTTTAGCGGTGGTTCTGTTTTGTGGGGTTTTTTTTGTGGTTTGGTGGTTTGTTTGTTTGTTTGTTTGTTTGTTTTTTCCAGTGAGGTGTAGAGTCCTGTGGTGAAAGTATCAGTCTCATGTTGCTTTGGTCACATTTTACATCTTCCCTGAGGGGTATTCCAAGGATCCGTGGCTGAAAACCACTGATGGAGAGTTGTCTGAATAGAGAAATTAGGAGTGGATAAAAATGTGTTTAGTTGAAATGAAACATGACCTTGAAATTTCACTTTTGTTTTCTTAAATCTTAAAATTTTTGTGTATATGGTTTGATATATCATTCTAACGTTTGCTTTGTTACTTTTTGTTAATGAATTGAACTTGCACTGCATTCTGAGTATTTCCTAGTTAGTGTGGCAAAGTGCTGTCTCCTGAGAAGACTCAGATACCAAACTCTGCAGTTCCCTCTGTGTGCTGAAACAAAAGCAAAAAAAAAAAGTATTGTGGAAGGAAAATACATGTCAGGGGACTGGTTCTCCTGTAGACCTCTGCATGGTATTACAGGGCAGCTATGTTGAACCGCTGAATACTTTGAAGCCTCTCCCTTGAAAACTGAGAGGTACTCAGTGGGCATGCATACTCGGGAAAAATTTGTGGTTTGTCATTTATCTGAAGATACCATCAATCTCTTAATTCACTTATGAGAGTTAAAAGCCTAGCTATACTGTTCAAATGCATTTTGGAAAATTTGGGAACCATTAGTAGAATGCCTGCATTGTATATTTGCACTTAGAAAAGCACGTCACGTGATTTGAAAAAAAAACAAGCAAACCTGATTTCCTCCTGTTAAGACCTGTGGGTTGTAGTAAAGCAGAGTTATTTTAAATTTGAGCTCAGTCGCTTGATTTGTTATAATTTGGGTAATTCGTTAAACAGCCTGTCATTCGTCCAAGCATTTTAGTTCTTTTTCCTTCTGCAGTAGCCGTAGTTTGGGCTGATGGTTGGACTTGATCTTAGAGGTCTTTTCCAACCTCAGAGATTCTACGATTCTATTATTATTTAAGTGATTTTGAAATGATTACTTCTCAGGCTTCAGCAAGAAGATGCTATTTTGGCAGTAGTAGGACAAGCATCACATACCAGTGTTAGAACTCAGCACTCGTGTGTAGATCTTAAAGTGCTTTAGAATAGAATAGAATAGAATCATTAAGGTTGGAAGTGACCTCAAGGATCGTCTAGTCCAACCATCCCCTCACCGCCTATTAACCACTAAACCATGTTCCCGAGTACCACATCTAACCTTTCCTTAAACACCCGCAGGGATGGTGACTCCACCACCTCCCTGGGCAACCCGTTCCAATGCCCAACCACCCTTTTCGAGAAGAAATTTCTCAATTTCTTTACAGAGAACGTTGTAAGTCTAAACGTGCTCTATTTTACAAATGTGAGAACTGGTACTGCAGCACCATGTATTGTTTGCTTGGTAACAGTGGAAGGAGGTTGTTTTCCCTTCTAACCTTTCCCAGTACATGCCTTCCCAGCTGAGAGTATTGTTCCAATTTTTGGGTCGACCTTTAGATGTGCAACAAAACTGTTTGCTAACTGAAACCTGTGGAAAAAATCCTCTGATCCAGAAAAAGAGATGGTATCTCTGAGGTTGTGTATTAGGCTATCCGCAGTCACGAGTGATGTTATCATCCTAAAACTTCTGGTAGATGCTCAGAATCTTCTTTTCTCATCTCTGAAGATGAGAAAACAAAATGAAGAAAGGTACTTTTACAAATGTTACTTTAGAAAAAAAAATAATATTAAAAATGCTGACCAAAACCAGAAGAGGTATTAAAAAACCGCCACAAATCTGTGTTTAGATAAAAGGTTGTTAATTTTTCATCTGTAGCGAAACACTTGCATGAGAGCCGCATCTTGGTGAAAGCGTTTTTCTCTTAGGCTGTGAAGTCTATAATTTTTCCTTTTTACATATATGTGGCTAAGATGTATAACTCTTAACTCAGGCATCTTTTACTTATCCTAAGCACATTTTCATTGTCTGCTAATCCTTCTTCTCAGATTACTGAATGAGCTTTGGCTCTATGTTATTGCAGGTTTGCATTGATTCTGTGGGAAAGTTGTGATGTTAAACCTTTCCCTATGTGCTTGCTGAAGGAAAGTGAGTGTCAGCTGATTATTTTGTGGAAGAAAGCAATGATAATCCAAAAAAACCCAACCAAACTTGCTACAAATCTCAGTGTCCCTGATACTACTTTTTAAAATGAATTTTCATTAGATTAAGAATTCGACAGTTTGAGCTGCTCAGGAAAATTCTCCCTGAATTATGTTTTTCCAGTGAAGAATCCAGTTTCTGAAAAATTGAAATTATTCACTGAGTGCTGTGCCTTTGTTGCTTAAGTGCTAAACTTGAATAAAGTTCTGCACTGACTCAGTATATACTACACGGTGACTTCATTCTGGACGTGCTAAATGAGAATCAAAATTAATATGCCCAATAAGGCAAAACTGAATGAAAGCATTTCCTTAAGATAGTTAAATAAAATCAAAATATTTCAACTTGATGGTAGAAATATATACTCAATACTGATCTTTTTCTAAGAAAAAAAAAAAACCAACCCAGCAGAAACAATTTGAAAGTCCGGTATACAAAAGAAAAATGTCATAACTTTTTGTATTGAAATACTATTTTCTTACCACATTCAAAATGAAAAAAAAAAAAGCACTAAAATAATGCTTGGTAGATGCCTTGCATATTTCTGTGCACAGTGAAATGTTTACCACAAAGCAATGCAATTTGAAAAGGCTGAGCAGAGAGAGTACTTAGTACTTCCAACATGATTCACAGGTCATTTCCTGCTAAAGTAAAGAATTCATTGATCAGCACCTGCTTATTGTGTTCTGAGTAGGCTAAAGGGACTTAAAGTACCATAATCATGGCCAGAAATCTGGAAGAATTGATGTAAACAAGGTAAAAAGCTAAAATAAACCTAATAAACAGGGCTAGAACAAGCAAGGTGATAGAGGAATGAATAGGCAGGGAAGGCTTTAGCACAACAGTAATTACATCATGAAGTAACGTCCTTGGAGGACGAAGTTGTGTGAGCTTTTTGTTTTGGACTGTCTAGAACTAGATCATAGAAAAATCTACAACTACACAATAGAAAGTAAATATGTCTAGTGAATAGCTATGATGTAGATGATTTTTCATTTTAGCCTTAGTATTATTACCAGATATTGTCACTGTCTTCAGTATCTTAAAACCTAAATCTTGATATTGCTGTGATGCTATTTAATAGTATGCCAATGTCATGATGGAAAATGAATTCTCCAAATGAATATTTAAAAATTAACACTAGAGTGCACATTTCAATTCTGTGCTCTTTGAATACAGAAGATAATTAAATAAAAATCAGTACTTTCACATTATTCAGACCTGTGAAACACTATCCGTGGTAAATACGTAGCCCAGATGGTGTTTGTCATCCAGAAAACTGTACTTCTCCATTCTGTATAATCTCTTCATATTTTGTAATTTGTGGGAGAGCTGTGGTTCTTGTCACTACCATACAAGGAGAACTTGTGTAAGAAGGATACGGAATGTGTTGCTAAGAGGTATTTGTAAGCTATAGAATGTGGAATGCTGTAGTATGTGCAGCAGAAGGAGCAAGCACAGGGGTCAGCATGGGGGATACTGGTGTTTCACTTGAGCTAACCCAAGCTTTATTTACTCATGATAAATTTGTTAGAAGAATCCTCAAGGTACCTGGTACAAAAGATGAACACAAGCTTGTTTGTGGCTACAACTTGCTTTTTAACGTGACCCAAAGAATTTTAGATAGTGTTTTTCTCCTTTTCACTTTCCAGCAGTTTCTATTACTACACTTAATTTCTATTAATACAAATTTTGAAACTTTGCATTGACCAATTCATCTGTAGCAATGGGAAAACTCTAGAGGAGATAATTGTAACTTTTTTAAAAGCACATTTCTTGAAAAATAAACACGAGCTTCTAGCTCATGGTTTATTTTTCTTACAAATGTAAGTTGGACCAAGACTGTAGTGGCTTTCGAAGCCTTTGGTAAAACAAATCTAGTACGCTGCTTGCTTGTAGCGTTGATCTGAAGTGAATGCTTACCAATCTGCTGTTAATTTTAAGCTGATGTTCAGAACTCTCTGATAAGCCATTACACTACTATCTTTGGAGAGTTATGAGTAACTTGCATATGTAAAGAAGTACTTTGCAATCTTTTGCATGCTTATAGAACTGGAGCTTTACTAGATTTATTCTTTGGTAATTGTAACCATTGTCATTTTATTAACCTATTAGAAGTCTGTCCTCCTGTCTTGTTTTCTGAAGCTACTTTCCTTGTTTCATTACATCAAACAAAAAAATCTTACAAACTCTTGTTAGTACTGTGGCTTGTCATATCTTGCAGAACCCTTCATAAATGCAGGAAAGCCAGGCCTCGTACTCACTACATCAAACCACTTGAATATTTTTAGGCCTGCACCTTTATGTATAATTTATGAATACTTTTGAAAGATAGACCTATAGACACAGCATACTGTACTACTTGCATGAATAGTGAATTCTGCTTTAGGCAAGAATGGTACTAGATGGATGTGATGATATTAAAAAGATCCAGCACAGCAGCATAAAGCATATTTATTGATTTTGTAATTGCATTCTTTACTGTAAGTGTTCTATGAAATACGGAGTAAGGAATGAAACTTTATCACTAAGAAAAATATAGAATAGATAATTTTTTTTTGCGTTGCAAAATTGTAATAATGCCAGGGCTGTCAAGTAATCTGTGTACCATCATCAAAAATTAAGACTGTCTTTAGATGCTTAAAATGGAAGCTTGACTAGTCAACTGTCAAAACTATTGTAAACTTTAATGACTTGTCTGCTATAAAAATTGGATGGAAGGGGGAGAGAGAAAGGGAAGTTTTCCAGCATTTGCGTGGCTGGATAGCAGACTGATAGCAGACTTTTTTCTCTAATTGTGTCAAGTTAGTGGCTATTATTGGAATACAAATAGCAAGCTGCTTAAAATAAAGTATTTCTTAAGTTTGCTTGCTCTAAGATTGCTGTCTTTTTTCTTTTTCTTTTTAAGTAGAAATTTTTCGGATGGAGGTACTGTGTGAAACAAAGGATTGGGTGGAGGTGCTATATGGGATAAAGGAGGCTTATTTTGTATACTCCCGCTCTTTGTGGATAAGAAAGACATTTAATGAAGTTTTAAGACCAAATATTCTGACAGCCTACTTACAGAAAACAGTAGTTGTCCTAGTGTAAATTTATACAGTGAAAGTGCTCTTAGTTAAGCATGCCATTTAGATCTGAATTTCTCTTAGATGGGAAGGCGCAAAAATAAATCTGACCTAATTGTCTGACATTCTCACCTCCCAGATATGATACAGCAATATACTTCCATGCACTGTTTACATCAGAGGTAGAATGAACAATAATCTGAATAAAGAATAGTATGAAAGAACTTTTCTTAAATAGTGACTTACCAAAATATATTAACATGCCATTTCTGATGTTCTTTCTTGTAGCTAGCATGACATGTAGTATAGAAACAACAGTAGAAGGTTTGTTGTGTTTTGGAAATACATATGTTTTCCTTAAACTTTAATTGGGATGAACTTTCAGGTTCCTAACAGAATTGAGAGTCATTTACCAAAAAAAATGGTAGTTTAGTGGATAGAGCACTCTGCCAAGTTTAGACCAGCAACTGAGTTTAGAATCTGAGATTTGTAATAACGAGTGATCTAGCTAGCATTTGGCAAAGTTTGAAATCTCATTTGGTTTTATACAGTAGGACATTCATTATATTTGGATTTAGAAACATTGTAAAAATTGGTCTTCATGTGAAAACTTTGTAAATAAACTGCAGAAGTTATGTTATCCATTACTGAATATTTTTTTTAACTTCTCACAGTATCAGAGCTCGGGAGTGTAGGATGTTGAATTGCTTACAAGCTGTACTGTCTAAGGTGTGAATGAAGGGTGCTGTTTCAGCTTTAACCTCAGTGTTACTTGTCTCTGTTCTGTATAAAACTCAACCGTTCGTCAAAACTCTCATTTCCACTTCAGAGTGGTTGTATCAGCTTAGAGGTACTATCTGCCTCAAGGTCTCAAAGCAGTATTTTTCCTTAATAGAATCTGTAGGAATGCATCCTTCTCCCCTCTCCCTTGTCCTCTGATGCCCACTCCCTGTGGCTGCCTCACAGTGGTTCCTGTCAATAGGCAAGGCAAATCAGGGATCTTTCTGAATGACCGGCTTCCATTCTGCTTGATCTTTGTTCCTCGTTTCACGCTCTCTTCTTTTCATTCTGCCTCTTCTTTCCTCACTTACAAGCCAGAATCTGACAAGAGTACCTGGTGCCAGCACATGCAAACAGATTCCTCATTCAAGTCCTTCGGTTTGAGATTATGCAAATCTTCCTTTGTTGGTGGGATCTTTCCCATTTCTTTCAGTGTTGAATTTCAGCTGTGTCCCCTGCTATGGACACATGCTGTACTGGTATTAGCTGCTTATATAGTCTTGGAGAAAACAGGGTCTTTATGAAAGGCCAAACTATTAGGTTCCCTAACCTGTTGGTCTGCAGAGATCAGAATCACTACTATTAAGCTCCTTTTTCCTCTATTGGGTCCAGGCTTATGAAAGTACGTGAGTTCCTTTCCCTTTCACCCAAAGGAGAATTGTCTGCTGCTGTCCCTAGGGAGAATCACAAATTTCACTTCCTGCTATGTCATGCTATGTCATACTGATGCTACCAAGAAAAAAAAAAAAGGTCTTTGGTCTTGTGCATTAAGTTATGCGACGATCTTTGCCCTTTTTTCCCAGCCTTTCACCTGAATGATATTGCTCAAAACCAGTATGCTGTATGGATTTTTATACTTTTTCTAATCTAGCAAGCTGGTTGCACTGACATTTAGAAACCTCTAAGTATGTTATAAATTAGTGACCTGAAAAAAAATGACAGTAGAAAATGTCATAAAGCATTAGGAAAAATGTAAATATTTAAGGTGAATAGCTTAAACTTAATGAAAGGTTTAAACTTAACCTATGGGGAAATCAGTAACTTCACACTTAAATATCATTTTATTGTTTATTCAGTAAAAAAGTGAATAGTGGAGAAGATGGGACTGGTACTTATGAATAACCACATCAGTCCACTGTATTTGGGTGAAATTTTAAATATACTTTTTTGTTCAATGCATTTTGTTTTAACATTTGGCATTTTTGCTGCATTCTATAATCATAAAATATTTAATAAAATTACATATGAAAAATAGTGATACATTTAAGAAAATGTAGAAGAGTTAATTAGAAAGGAGAGTGAGGTTTTTTGGATGCTATTTATACAATTTCCCATATGGTTGTGTTGTCTGTTGTCTCATTATACAGCCTGCAGATGTAAAATATGCATTGACTTGAAAGAAGTCTTAGCTACAGATTAAAAATAAATTTGTGGATTACCTACCTTTTCCTTCCTATTTTTACTGCAGAAAGATAACTAATTAGGAGAAAGGTAGAGCTCTAAAAGTTAAAAAAAAAATAATAAAAAATCAAGGTCTTTAATTGAATTGGACCCAGAGTTCATTTGGAGACACTTGAGGTAGGGCACCTGAACGTGCTTTATGATATGCTCCTTTCACAAATACTTTCTTGACCTGCAACAATTTCTGTCCCAGGGACTTGCTGAGCCAGATGTGGAATCTTTGTATTTTAAAATAGTTATATCCCTCCTTGCATGTGTGGTAACTTTTGTCATCTGCACCATCTGATGTCATGGAGTCCCACAACCAAGTGTCAACCTATAAAGATTTGCCACTTTTTATTTGAGTGTATTCCCTACTGGCTTCATTTGGTGCCTCTAGGTCTTCTGTGAGATGAGACAATGAGCAGTGAGTTGCTATCTGCCCTTTTTATGCCTTTCATGGTTTTCAGATCTCTGTCATTTTCCCTTGGTTCCCCTCCCTTGGCTTAAGTTACTGAATTGTTTCTCATACAGGAATTGCTCCACGCCTTTTCTAATACTGTTATATTTTTTGAGTTTGGGCTTGGGAAACCAAGAATGTGCACAGTATTCAACATGATGAATGAGTGATAATGATGTTCTCTATGTTGTTCACTATTGCTTTTTTAATAATTCCAAAGAATTTGTTTCTTAGAGCACTGCAGAGCACTGATATGCTGATTCTGAATCGTGTTGGTCAGTTCTGGACTTACTTTGTCTGTGAAGTTAGAATTGCAGCATTTTTCATTTTTGGTACTGAGTTTCATCTGCCATTTTAAGATCTGCTTTCTCAATCTTGTGAAATTCTTATGTCATTCTCCACAGCCTACCTTCATCTGCACTACCATGAGAAGCTTAGTATCATCAGCAAACTTTGTTACTTCATTTCTTTCATCTTTTTTTTTTTTCTCTTCTGTTCTAATTGAGTGAAGAGGTTAAGCAAATACGTCCCCAGAGAACTGTACTGGTGGTTTATTTTAATGTGAAAATTAACAATTTACTCTTTTTCTTCCTACTTTAAGGCAATCATTTATTCATACAAAGCCTCCTTCTCTTTTTGCTGCTTTGAAGTCTTGGGTGGGAAAGGGAGTGGGATGTCAGTGAGAAGCACATGTAAATCATATGAAATAGATCCTTCTTATGTGCATGATTTTTTGCGTCTTTCAAGAAATTATCTTAGATCATGCAGCAGAACTTTCCCTTTCAAATGCCATGTTGACTCTTTCCCCCAAATATTACGTTTATCCACATATCCATTAAATTTTTTATAGTTTCTACTAATTTGTCCATCAAACACATTAAGCTGGCATTGCACTGTCCTCCTCAGTCGTCCTTTCAGTGCTCCCAGTATTCCAGTGTTGTCATTTAGATTCTTGAAGCTTTAAAGGCTTAAAGACATTCCAGTTTCTTCTGTCTTATTTCTTTGTCACCTGGTATTCATGCAGAAGCATGTGTGCTACTGTTTGTTTTTCTGAACCTCTTCAAATATAATTTTATTTGTTGTTTTTCTGTTTTGACTCTTGTTAACCTCTGCTTTAGATTTTAATTAAAAAAAAAAAAAAATACAATTTTTGTAATTTTTTTTGCCATTGTATTCTTTGGGACTTGTTGGCTTCACCCTACTCCTCATTTGAAAAACTGGCATCTGACCTAGATTTCAATAGTTTGCAGTTCCTCTGTTTGTTAAATTAGTTCTGTTCTTCCTGAATAGACACCCTTTGTTCCAGAAGCAGCACTAGTTTCCAAAGATCCTTCCTTCTTACTCCTTTACCTGTGACATGTTTTAAATTTTGAGGACATCATTTAGCCTTGATCAGATGATCCTGCTGTTTGGTCAAATTTACATATTTATTTTTTAAATTGTGCCTAGTAGTACTGTGTAGTTGTGTCAGGGAATTAATTTAGAATATTGTTCCTTTTGAATCCAGTTACAAATATGCTTTATAGCTTGCAGGCAGGCTACAAATATCCTTGACATCAGTATATTTGCAGAGAGCTAAAGAACTTCCACTGGTAACAGTAGAAGAATGTTATTTAAATATTTTCTTTGAGATATGTATTCTACTGGTAGTTAGAATCTTTTTGCTGAGCTGTTGCATAAGCCTTCTGGAGTTAGTAATACACGGCTGTGCAACCTACCAGTGAGCAGCAGAACCAGGGAAAAATGTAGGTTGTGCTAAAGCATTTGTGGTAGAAGGCATGTTGTTTGGAAATACCTGTCACGTTCTTGATAAAAGACAGACTTTGCAGTTACTTGCAATATTACTGATCTGAAGAGTATCTTAAAAAAAGTAATAGATGTTGAGGTCTTCATCTGTTGTTTTTGTATTCTCACGTTCTGAAAATTGCTATTAATCTATGCTCATGGCAAATTGCATAAGTAGCACGTTGCAGCCTTAGTCATAGTAAAAGATAGTAATTACAGTATGTACTCTACAAAAGTAGAGGCATTAAAAAAGCAGAAATAGAAATTACTGGTGTTATTAGAACTGCCATGAAGAGTCTTTGGAAGCTTGGTGTCTTCCAGAAGTCTGTTTCTCAGTATTACAAGCTGCCTCATTGTGGGAAAATTACCGTACCTTCATGATTATCTGATTATGATGTGTATAAAATTATTCATGTAAAACCTTTACAGAACATACATTTCTTAGTGTTGGATGAATATTTATTATGCATTTGTATATATGTAAGTCTCCTTTTGTAGGAGGTAAAAAAGGAAAACCAATAGGTGTCCTATAAAGGCAAATCTTCGGCAGTATTTGTCCAAAGATATTTTATATAAAATGAGCATTAATTGTAGATAGACAATTAATTTATATATTATAGATAAAAGTGTGTGTATATGTATAAAAATCACACTACGTGGAAACACTGTGTAAGGGGAAAAGACATCTTTTCATTCCAATGATGTTCCAAAGCACCCAGCCCATGGTTCTTCTCATTTCCAGGCTGTTTTCAAAATCTAGTTAGAGCAAGCCATCGCATGGATGGACAGGGGTTCTTCCTCATGCTTCTTCCTCCAGCTTCACTCACACCTAATTCTTCCCAAAAGACTGGTTAGCTTTAATTTTTTCTTGGCGCTTAGAAGCTCAGCATTCATGACTTTAGTAGTTGCCCACCTTTTCTTTGTTATATAGATTCCTGTCTTCTCTTTGACCTTCTACATGAACTCTTGCACTATTAAAAGGGAAAGAATATGTTGCTTATCTTCCCTAATCATGCCTAAACTCTGCAATTCAGACTGTTTTTCCCTGCGGAAAAGTGTTAGAATGGAGGATCTGGTTCATTTTTTCACCTTAAAAATAACATCTGTTTCCTCCTCCGTTATTGCAACCCATGAAGATGACAGATGGAATAGGAAGGTAGCTTGTTTTGGTATTGTATCCTTCATAAATAGTGATGAACTGGGGATCAATATATAGGGAAAAAGATCTTGTGTAAGTTAAACTTGCAAAATTTCTTAAAATCTAAAGGTGGGCTTTTATTGGAGAGCATCTTCTCAATTTAGTAACTCAGGAAGACGTTTGACTAGTGTAGTAGATAGAGGGTGCTTTTTGAGGTATTTCAGGTCTCCTTGTTAATGTTAATATCCCAAATGTAGCTAAGTTGTAGTTTTCTGTTGTGGCTTATTTGGTTCAGCTGCATACTGCAATCATAAATTTATTGCAAATTATTTAGCTGACTAAACAGACTTGTAGACAGAGGCTTGAATTCCCAAAGTAAAATAAATGGGAGATGAACAAAGGTTAGAAAACGACAAATAAGTTTGTCAAAATTATTGGTGCTTATGTGGGAGAAGGCAGGTTCTGATTAAAAAAAATGTGGTTAGAGTCTTATATTTGTCCTTTCAGTGCACAGAAGTCTTAGAAGGATCTTGCTAAATTATTTGTTTGTTCCCCCACTCCAATTTGAAAATCTCTAAGACCAGGAAATATTTTTCCTCTGTCTTCAGTAATGTTTTATGTCTTTTGTTTTTAATGAATTACGGTGTTGACCAAAATCATTCCACTGCTATGTCTGTTTTCCCACTGAAAACCATTTTTCTTCAATTTTTTCCAACTTTTAAACTCGTAATTTCACAAATTGGAAAGTATTTATTACAGATTACAGGTAGGATTTGTTTGATTCTGCTATTTAATGAATATTTGTGTGAAGAGATAATTGAACTAATGAAACTAGAAAACATGTGTTCTATTTAAATCAGTTGATTTAGCTTTAAAATATATTCAAGTGGTAGGAAAGCATGGTTTAGATCTGCTGTGCTTTCATAATAAATTTAGATTTTTACAATAAAGAATATTAAGGCTTCTGAATGTTGCCAAAGACAGTGTGTGAGGTTTACTTGAATGCATTATTTTTAGTTACTCTGTATTTGAAGGCCAAGTGATATTGTAAGTAGCATAAAAGCTGTTCACATGAAGAAAAGTATTTTATTATTTTTTTTTACATTGGAAGGAACTCGGAGTCATTGCAAGATGTTTGATTAGTATTCATGGCATAAAAGGAAGTTATTTTCAGGGTAAAGGAATTTGTGAAAAGATAATTGGTTAGACCAACATTCTCGTTAACCTAATTTGCATTAAATGTGCTACTGTGAATTGCAGTTATTGCTTTTCCTTTGGAAAGGCATGCTTTGTTAACTTATTTAAAGAGCCTAGTTAAACTACAGTTTAAATCATAACCTTTAATTCAGCAATACAATATCAAACTGAGGATCTGTTATTACCAACTTTGTGAGTGTTGAGAATCATAAACCGGTTCTTGATCCCAGTGGATTTTCCTGGTGAAATAGGTTTGTTTACCTGCTTCACATCTGGTCGTTCACAGATGCTGAAAGCATTCAACTAATCCCTTGGTTTAATTTTACTCCTTTGTAAGAGCAGAGGAAACTCTTTATTTCCTCTGTGACACAGCATGAGAAATAGGTGAAGAGGTCTTGGGGATATTGGAGTAAAATGCTTATGCCTTTGTGTGAAGTATGAAGACTTTGAAGGTCACTTAGTTTAATTATTTTCCAATAAAACTTAACTTATGTAACTAATTTGAGCCTTTAAAATATGAGCTATTAATTTCCTCATTTTTGTACCTATTTTAAAATCATAAGACTGAAGAATGAATTTGGATTTCTTTAAAATTTCAGCATTAGATATTACTTATTAGCAGGATTCTAGATTGTTTGAAACAGAGTGATTTATTTACTGTTATGCTGTGTGTAGTGAAGAGGAAGGCACCTTTGTCAACAGTGAGTCAACTGTGAGTGCTCAAGTCAAGTATTTGCGTCTGCAGATAGACACAGAAAGACAGGATCTTATTTTTCCATACTGCTGAGCATGCCTAGCCATCATGGAACCTGGTGTTTGTGTATTATATGAACTAAACATTTATAAAATCAGGCTTCTTCGTAGATACCTAAATGTTAATGTCAGTGCTTAATTTTAGTTATTTGTGCTTGTACTGTTTGACACTGGTTGTTTTCCAAATAATAATATCTGGAGGCATTGAATGTAAACCAAAGCCTAGCTGATCAGGTGAGGCTCTATGTCAGCCCAGTGATGCTGAACAATGTTGGATAACACTAATGAAAACGAGGAGATGCAGATTCAAGCTGGGCATGGTAATGGTCAAAAATATCTATATAAGTATACAGCTGAGAGGGTCACTTTCTTGCTGGTGTGGTTCTGATGATGATGATGGACATGCCAGGTACACAGTGTGATTAGTATATAAGTACATTGCATACCCAGTGAGCATATATGAAGTGCAATGAATTTGAAATGCACTTTAACTATTTAAAAAAAAAAAAAAAAGCCATGGCCAATAAATGTTACATTCCAGCTGGGAGATGGTTAGGTGTCCCGCTTTTTCTTGTTTGGCAAATAAATATGCCAATTCCTATGCCATTTTGCTGCTTAGTCATTCTGTTTGCAAAACAGAAGCTGACTGGTGGTTGCACTATTGAGTAAAATTGCTGAAAGCCTGAGCTCCACTACATTTGGGACGGGCGGACAATAGAAAAGAAGCCAGTTTTGGAGACGGCATGTTATATGTTTGGATTTTGTATGCAGGATCAAGGCCATGATTCAGGAGTTGTCAAAGGTATGAATGGCAGTTAGGATTTTGGGAGTCAAATGGATGTTGGGTGTTCAGTTGTTGGTAATGCCATTGAAAACTTCCTCTAGCGCATTCATTCTCTATTAGAGGTTGGAAAAGAATTAGCTGTGGCTTCTCAGCTAACTGCTGGACTAAATCCTAGTGACTTATATGTGATCTGCAATTCATCTCTTTCATGCAATAATTCAACACAGGTTTTTTTCTTCCAATAGAGCTCGTGAAACGGCTCTTTGTTCCCAAACTGCATAGTCTAAGGCGGCATATGTCTTGTACTCTTCATCAACAACATGTTTGCTTTCTGTTACTCTAGACTTTTGGCCGGCATTTTGCAACCCTAATCTTTCATGTTTCCTCTGTCACGGACCATACTAGTATTTTTTGAATTCCTGGAATTCTTGTGTGGTTTTTTTAGTGAATAAATTTATAGGACTGTCTTTTGCAACCCAGCATGGTACTGCAATAGAAATATCAAAACCAAAGTAATAACCCAGATCCCCTTATAGGAAGAGGAAGTTCTTACTGTCCTGGAGTAATGTGTTGGGAGCTTAGAAGATCCTATAACTAAGGTTACATATGTAGCTTAATTAACCCTATTTAAGGTTTCTTTTAATTCAGTCTCTCATGTAAATGCATTCAGTTTTGAATTTTTTGCTCCTTTTTCAGTACTGTTATGCAAATAAGAGATTAGAAGATCTTTCTATAGAACTTTGGCTTAAAGAAGTTGAATATTGTGAAGGCAAGCAGCATTTAAATTAAATGCAAATTTAAAAGACATGACATTTATTGATTGAATTTACTTCTGCAAAGTTGGAGACTTTGGAGAAAGCTTGTTATTTTTTTTTAAAAAATACACTTTTTATTTCTTTTCTGTAGGAGATTCCTTTACACAGTTCCGATTTGCTGATGAGAAAGAATGGGATAGAGAAAGCATATGCCATAAGCAGGTAACAGAATTTATCATCCAAATGAGTTTGTGTGGATAATCGCCTGGCACAGAATACGTAGACAACAAACTGTTTAATACAATATAACACTGTTTGTTCTGTATATTTTTATTAATTTGTCTCTGATGCTGGAGGGTCTAGGGTCTTGTCTGGTTTTGGTTTTGTTTTTTTTTCCTATTGAAGACTAATCGAAGCAGCAGGCTAGTTTTTTAAGTAACATTGAAAGATGAGAACAAGCAAATCCATTCAGTGAAGGGAAAATAAGGGACTATCACTTTTGCTTTACTGACACCCTAAGTCAGCCTTCCTTTTTTCAGCTGTGTTCAAGAGAAAATAGTTTAGTACAATTACTACAACAAAACCTGTATGAATATATTAATATATTTGACTATGATGCTTGTTCTAGTTTTTTCAAATTAACAGTTCATATTCTTTGACTGAAACTTCACCTCCAAAATGACTATGGGACCAATTAATTTTTAATTATGTGTATATTAATTTCTTCATAATTTCCTCATAGGCTTGTCATTATAGCGTTTAGGTGATTTGAACACATTAATTACTGAATTTCTTCACAAATACTCTTCTGGCTGCCCATGATGAGACTATGTGGTTCTGGAGCTGGTCCCACACTGTCACTCATTGTGAAGTCTGTTACAGTGGGCACGTTCTGCTTCTGTCCTTACCAAACTGTAGTCATTTGTCCTGCCCCGTTCAAATTTGTTGTTTCAAACTATTTCCTGTCTTTCACTTTTCTTCTGTCAGTTTGAAGTAGTTTACTGCACTAGTCACTGTTGCCCTTACTTTGATTTCCAATTTTACTCTGCAATCCTGGCTCAGATGGTTTCTGTGGTGGGTTAACCCTGTCTGAAGTCCAGGTGCCCACCAGAGCTGCTCTATCATTCCCCTCCTTAACTACGCAGGGGAGAAAAGGTGTAATGAATGGCTCCTGGGTCGAGATAAGGACAGGGAAAGGCTGTTCACTAGTTACTGCCCTGGGCAAAACAGACCAGACTTAGAGAGAAATTAATCTGATTTATCACCAAGCAGAACAGAGTAGAGCAGTGAGAAATAAAACCAAATCTTAAAACACCTCCCGCCACCCCTCCCTTGTTACCTTCACTCCTGATCTCTCCCTGCTCCTCCCCAGTGGCACAGGGGGGCGGGGGTGAGGGTTACGGTCAGTCGATCATGTGTTGTTTCAGCCACTTCTTCCTCAAGGGGAGGACTCTTCCCCTGCTCCAACGTGGGGTCCCTCTCACGGGAGACAGTCCTCCACGAACTTCTCCAGCATGAGTCATTCCCATGGGCTGCAGTCCTTCATGAACTGCTCCAGCATGGGTCTCTCCCACAGGGTGCAGACCTTCAGGAGCAGACTGCTGCAGTGTGGATCCCCCATGGGGTCACAAGTCCTGCCAGCAAACCTGCTCTGGTGTGGGATCCTCTCTCCATGAGGCCACAGGTCCTGCCAGGAGCCTGCTCCTGAGTGGGCTTCCCATGGGGTCACAGCCTCCTTCAGGTGTCTCCACCTGCTCTGGCATGGGGTCCTCCATGGGCTGCAGGTGGAATCTCTACACCCCATCACCCCTCCTCCATGGGGTGCAGAGGAACAGCCTGCCTCACCATGGTCTTCACCACGGGCTGCAGGGGAATCTCTGCTCTGGTGCTTGGAGCATCCCCTCTCCCTGCTTCTTCACTGACCTTGGTGTCTGGAGTTTCTCACATCTCTCTGGCTGCAAAAGCTCCCACGCTTGTTTTATTTTTCCTTCTTATATATGTTATCACAGAGGCGCTACTACTGTTTACCAGTGGTGGGTCTGTCTTGGAGCCAGCTGGCATTGGCTTTGTCGGACACAGGGGAAGCTTCCAGCAGCTTTTTGCAGAAGCCACCACCCCTGTGCCCCCTCCCCCCAAAACCTTGCCATGCAAACCCATAACAGTTGCATAGAACTATCTAATTTTTCACATTGTCTCTGGTCTTCAGCTGTTAACTCCTTTTTGTTTCACTAATTAGTTTTCACTAATCCATTGTAAAATAAAGTTGTTAGTAAAGTTTGCCTCTTTAGGCTAAATTTAGAAGCAGCTTCTCTGCTTCCATGAAAATGAGGGTACAAACTGAATTAAAGCCTTTTGTTTTCAGATTTTAAAACACATGATAGATATCAAATAATCTTTTTCACCAGTTGCGAACACGCTCAGAATGCTGTACTGTGAGCTTGAAATCTGTTTAAGTCTACCAAAGTCCAGGATGTTCTGTAAGAACATCAAATACTGCTGCTCCATTTTGTGTAAATTTGTTTTTAATAGTTTACAGCCAGAAAAAAAGAGTCAAGAGAAAAGGAAACTTCAATACCTTTCATGTTTAATAAGTGACAGTTCCACCTTTTAAGCAACTAGGCAGCAGCAGAGTATCTGTCTTCAATATAATTTTAGAAGTATATGTAGCTATAGGTTGTTGCTTTTGTAAGCTTTGAAACAACATTTTAAAAGATGGGAAAGTATAAAAAGGGCAGTGTTGTTCAGGCACTAAAAATAGTAGAGCTGCACGCAAGCTGCGTGGGTTTCATTGCTTAGAAAATAGTAGCAACTCACTAAAGAATGACGATTCCCACTGCACAGAAAGCTTCACAGATTGAAAGATGTTTGAGTTGGAAAAGGCTTTTATGATACAATCAACTTGTAGAACTGTTTCCTACTTCGGATTTTCAAGGCATTGCCTAGGAAGCGTTCCATTTATACCTAGGTTTTAAACTGCTAAGAGATTATTTGCATTGTAGGTGTTTATATGGTGATTTAGCCAAACTGCTTTGTAGACGTGTAATTTAAAACTATGAATTCCTGTATTTCATTAGATTGTTCTTCACATTCTTTGAATGTGTGGAACAGAGGAATATAATAGATTAAAGTAATTATCGGGTTTGGTTGTTTTTTTTTTAATACAAGTGTATTGTGTGTTGAATTATATTTCAGTTATCTGCACTTTCTGTTGACTGCCAGTCTTTGGTCCAGGCCCTTCAGGAACTGCCTCTGCATGTGAGGTTGAATGTAGCTGCTGAACTTGTGCAGGTAATGCTGTGAATTTTCACAAGAAAATGCAGCTATTTTCAGTGAAACAATCTTTGCGAGAATAATTGCTTTAAACTTGGTCTTCAAACATAAGTAGAATGTATTTTGTAAGTAAATAAATTTCTTGAGACCGGCATGTCAAATTCTTATGTTTTTGTTGCCTTTAAACAAAATGCTTGGGTGTGCAGCACATTAGATTTGAAGTCAGGTGTTGGAGTGTTTGACGTGGAATGATTTCACTAGTTTTGTGTTTGCTTCTTTTGTTAGCAGCTGTTAAAAACTTGCACCAAAATTTTGAAAGTGCATTCACGTTCTTTCCTGTTAATTATTTTTGTTGCGATTAATTCTTCTACATAGCTAATATCAACATACATGTTTATTCTGTGAATTGAATTTAGAACAGATTAGAACAAGTAGAACTGTCAATCACACAGATGAAGAAAGTAATTTATGCTCTGGTGAAAAACAAAATGCAATAGAATATTAAGAAAAATATGTTTCTTCACGCTGGGAAAAGAAAAGATTCATGTAAGGGCAAAATAACTCATGACACTTAAATATAAAAATAAAATTCTTTAAAAAAAATTCCATCTGCTCAAGCAAGGAAAAAGAAACATGAGTCTTAGAGAAGAAATTTTACTTATGTGTAGAGTTGCTTGAAGTGCTTCTGTGACTGACACTCTTTCTTAAGGGAGCTCAAATACATCTGCAGATGTGATGTCTAAGGGAACCTTCAAATAAATGTTACTTTCAAATACAGTTTTCTTAGGCGTTCCAGTCACAGTCTTTAACTTCTTTCAGGGTTATAAAGTGTGTTATGACATTTAATCTTTTTCTTGTCATTCTGACTGCCGTTGTGGTCATCAGATAAGCTGCAGTATTATTAATGCCAGGACATCCTGATAAAAGCAGAATCTGTGTTCCATGGTTAAACAATGAGTTGCTGTTTCTTGTTTCACTATTTGATAATGTTCTGTAATTTGTTTTCTTTTTCCAAAGTATACAGCTATATACTATAACTTTTGCTAAATGATTTTCAGTTGACCTGTAGTATGATTTGCTTTCAAGACTGGAATTTTGGAGGGAAGGCCTAACATGGGATAATGTTTTTAGCCAAATTCTGATTTCAGTCGTTCCAAAATTCAGACTATTGATCGGATTTCATTACTGAAGAATTAAAAACAAAGTAACTCTCCAAAACCTATTTGTGAAACAATGAAACTTGCTGATTTAGCATACAATGTCATATTCTGTAATAAGAGATAAAAGGACTTTATATTTTGTAGTTGCTTCTGTAAAACTATCATCAAGATAACTTCAGTTTATTTTTACTTCTGAATTCAATTCTGCAGAAATTCATTGTAGCTTCTTAAGTGATCATATGTAGGAAGCATGAATTACAATCCAAACTAAACAGAATAGTGAAAATGGAGTTAATTCTTAGAAAGACTCAAATCCTTTCCTGTACTTTCAGGCATCAACACCTGTAGAGCTCCCACAGATGAAATCTAAGATTATTGAAGATGGCAAGAGGAGAGAGCCTCTGTTTCGACAGTCTCTGGCTCAAAGTGAAACGGTGCTGGTCTCCCAACCTGTTGGTGATTCTGTTGCTCCATCAGTGTCTGGAAGTAAAAATGGTCCTAGGGCAAGTGCAGCAGAACCATTTCAGACAGCCCATCCATTATCAAAGCAAGAGACTGACTATTTGGATGAAGAACTAGATCTTCTCTTAAATCTAGATGCTCCCATTGATACAGAAAACAGACCTGTGTCAGGTACATTATCCCACAACATGCCAACTGAGAATGATTTGAAAATGGATCGTAAGGAAAAAGGTAAGATTTCTCTTCTCCCCAGCATGCCTTTATTTAATTTCTGTTGCCCTCTCATTTGGTGATGTTTTTGAACTATTGATTAGCCAGTCAACAGTACTGCTGTTATCATCTCAGTGGTACTGCATTTCATTTATCTGGGCCTATGTTCTGACCCGTTGGTTCCTTTTCAATTTATAACTCCCCACTGAACTAAAGTATCAGCACTGTCAGTTCATTTTAAGCATTAAGAGAAATTCTTCTGCAGAGCAGTCTTGGTCTTATGATTCAGTGAAATTTTAAATTAAAAAATAAATATACTGCTGGAAAATCTTAGTGAGAGGAAGTGAGGAGAGGAAGTCCTTTTCGTACAATCATGGAATGGTTTGGGTTGGAAGGGACGTAAAAAATCACCTAGTTCCAACGCCCCCTGCCATGGGCAGGGACACCCTCCACTGGGCCAGGTTGCCCAAAGCCCCATCCAACCTGGCCTTGAACACTGCCAAGGATGGGGCATCCACAACCTCTCTGGGCAGCCTGTTCTGGTTTCTTACCCCCATCATAGAGAAGAATTTCTTCCTTATATCTAATCTAAATCTACCTTCTTTTAGTTTAAAGCCATTATCCCTTGTCCCGTCACTCTATGCCACTGTAACCAGTCCCTCTCCAGCTTTCCTGTAGGCCCTCTTTAGGTACTGGTAGGCTGCAATTAGGAGCCTCTCCGTGGAGCCTTCTCTCCTCCAGGCTGAACAAGCCCAACTCTGTTTGCATTCCTAGAAGTGATACTATCATTTGTTAGTTTTGATACTACTCCTCCCTAGTTCACAATGCTGTGAAATTTTTAGCATCTCTGATTTTTTTGTGTATGATTTTCTTGCGATCTCAAAAATTAAGCGCAAGATGGGTTGAACGTGTAAGATGTCACCACAAGCAATACAGCGAGCCTTGTTACTGAAGGCAATCCTGAAATGCTCTTTCCTTTTAGTGGTACCTCATGCTTTCTACTCCAAAGTACAGTGAAAGTTCCCTTAACAAAACAATGGCATCAGAATGTAGAATCATACCATGCTGTGATAATTACGCAAGGCGATCTGCTGTTGTGGCCTCCTGCTCCTCTCCTACATTAATCACTTAGCATCTGTCTGCTGCAGACCAGGCCCTGCCCCCCTTGAATCAACTGGAAGCCACCCCTGCTCTGGTTGAGCCTATTAAGCTGCCTCACTTCTCTTTTTAATGTTGCTACTCGTTTTGGAGTTCTTTAAGAAAGAAAGTTTGTGTTTAAACAGAGTCAGTTGTGCATTAAAAAGCAAAACGAGAAAAGACAAACAGCTGGTATGGAATTGTTTACAGATTTTTCAAGTCCATTCTTTTCACTTTTCTAGACCCTTTAAAACTAGATATGCCTGAAGAGAAGAGTGCAGCATCACAGCAACAGCAGAGCACATCTAAAAATGTTACCGAGGAAGAGCTTGAAGACTGGCTGGACAGCATGATTTCCTGAAGCTCAAACTTTCTTATGTGAATAATTGAATATAGCAAACATGAAGTAGCAAGTTAAATCTTCCTTTATTTCCTTGTTATTTCCTTTATCTGCTTCAGTTTGTTCAGTATGCCAAATGCCTGGTTTTCTGTGCTGGCACCTAAAATTCTCTGCAACCAAAAATCATTTAGATGTGATTGAGAATTGTCTAAGACTAATATTCTTAGAAATATCAGTAATGAAATTAGGATTTTCTTTGCTAAAGGTGCAGCCTACAGCACACTAAGAGAACAGTTATTTCAGCTTGTACTTGCTCTATGTAGTCTTTAAAATAAAGCTATGAATGAACATGAATACACTTGTTTTTAGTTGCCGTCCTCACGCAACATCTCTGTATTGTAGAAAAACATGAAAGATGACAGCAACGATAACGTTTGGTTTATAATACTTTATTGCAATGGGCACTTTTTATTAGAAGAAGAAAGGAAAAAAAAAAAGCATAATCCTAGCAGGTTCTACTTGCAGGTGACCATAGGGCATTGTTTTATTTTGGCCTAAGATTTAAATTGTATCCGTTTTGATACAGTGTAATGTCTTTTAACAGCAGCATCTAATAAGCTGTTATTAAGGGTAGTATATAAACAAACTTCAAGTGCAGTTTCATACAGAAAGACAGAAAAGCAATACAGTTAATGGATCTGTTCATCTGAACGCTAACATAAATAAAAAGTTTGCATAGCTATGTCTACAGAGGTTTTAAGGCACTTAATGTTTCAAGGTCGACAAAGTGTTTGAAAATGTCGTTTTAACTGCTTAAAGCTTTTCAAGCTGTATCTTAATACATTCACTAGCAAATACTGGGGGGCAAAACTGGACAGCAGTTAGTTAAAATAATTTTTTTTCTGAGGCATGGCCTCTGATGTTCAAGTTCTTAAATGTTAAATGTTGTGCAATTAAGACACCTTTTAGCCCTTTCAACTCTACTGCCAAACGCTAGGTTAATGATGTGTTTAAGAGGTTGTTATCATTTCAGACCATGTTTGAACTGGAAGGTTTAAGTTAATCTGGCATAGTTTTCTCTTTTCTATATAAAATTCCAACACAGACCTGTTTCATATGTGATAGGTACAAAAAGCCTATGAAATAGTGTCAAATTTTATGTATGTCTTTAAACTTCAAGACATTTAAAGCAAATGCAAGCTGTGAAATTACACCATGAAAAGAAAAGAAGGGGTTTTTTTGTATATTGGATCTCAACAGTTCATGAATAAATAATTTCTTTCATGATATTAGCCAAGTTGATCCTCATATTGTTTCCGGAAGCAGTCCCCTGCTGGGAAGAAATCCCAACATCTTTCCTGGTACATCTTCCACACAAATGACTCCTGAAAATGATAAAGAGCATTTATTTTAACAGGCACCTTGCAGTTAGTGCTCTAGAGAGGCTTTTAACAGTAACCAGGCATACTATGCCTATTACCACAGAGTAGAACTGTGAAGGCATTAAGACTCAAAGATCCTAACTCAGGAACGTTTATTACTGTTCTGCACTTTTCTTGATTTAATACTACTGAAATTTAAGCTCTGTGAGAAAAACTGTAAGTGAAAATTAACCAGTCTGGTTATATCAGAGCAAACCTGTACCCAATCTGTATATCTAAAATGTGTTTCAGCTTGCTCGGAAAAAACGTTGAAGTGTAAGGTACTTTTGTAGTGTTTGTGTAACAGCTTCTTATTTGACATAACCAAACAAATAGGAATTAATTACACCTTACTTATTTACATTTAGGGCCTAACACCATTAAACATACATACACATATCCATATACCCATCTATATGGATTTAGATGATAAATATAGTAGCTTAACTAGTTAATCTTTGGAGAATAAAGTACAACTGGTATATTTCAGGGTTTCATTTCAGAGGTAAGATGACAGCAAGATTACTAGTAAGTGACTTCTGACAGAGTTCAGTGCTGAGTAGAATAGCACATTGCTGCAGCCCACCCTCTCCCTGGATTTTTAACCCTTCCTTTTCTTTCACTGGCAGAAGACTTTCAGGAGGCTGGCATCTTCTCCACTCCTTGGTGGCACATCAGTTCCACCTGGTGGCACACAGCTACAAGGCTAAAGACGATAAAGTACTGAAAGATATTCTTGAGAAAAAAAGATGACATTTATTTTCTACTCACCTGGCCAGTATGCTCAGTTTCATCCTTGTTAATGAGATACATTAAAAAGAACCTGAAACAAGCACATGAAGCAAGTATTAATGCAGAAAATGTAACATCTCTGCCTAACCTTTCCTAGGCTGGGATATGTGAGGGAGATTATGCCAACCAGGAAACCAATGATAGTCCTAGGCACCTAAAGTGCTTATGTAAAGGAGAAACTTCTATCCTCCAGCACTTCTCCTGTGGAAGTGCTAACAGATGTAAAATCTGTAGAAGTGGAAAAATGCTGTTTGGCATTTTCTTCATTTCCGTGCTAGGAGCAATACCTGAATTAGGCATATGCCAAGTCCTATATACATATGCTCCAACATCTCACCTTGGAAGCAGTTACTATGGCTACTATGCAAGAAGTTAGAAGTGTGTCAAATACTCAGCTGCACCAAGATTTCCAAAGATTCATGTCGTACAGCTCTTCAGCTGAGCCCATCTGTCTCAGCTACCTGTGCTCACTCAAATGTAGAGAGCTTGTACCGATTAGGAAGGCTGTGGAGTACTAATGGTGGCCTGTTTATATGTAACACAGCTCTTGGTTAATTCCAAACGCACTGCGGGAGAAGTGGTTAAACTTGGTATGTGCTTTCATTGTAAAGAAAGGGGCGTATACTGACTGTAACATTTGTTTAATTAAAGGGAATCCTGGTTAGAAAGATTGTTCACTATATATTCTAATATTAAGGAAAGGGGTATTTTTAATCTACTGTGCATTAAAGGTTCCCATATACCAGTAAAATGCTTGGAGGTTGTAGATTGGTAAAGCTATGGCTGTTAATGGAAATTTGCCTTACAAAAATAATATGCATTGATTTTGCAGAGTCAGTTGCTGTTCAAGGCATAATGCAGCCTCCATGGTTTGGTGGTTGGTTTTTTTTTTTTAATAGTTTAAAAAGTTCAGATGCAATATTCCAAAGCCAGACTTCTATAAGGTACCACCAGGTCAGCTCCTTTGCTTCTGCTGGCACAATGCTCGTGTAATTATCATTGTTGTATGAGTAGCTGATGCCTCCAAATTCACTTTTAAAATATTCTCTTTGATCTGCACTGTATTTACTAATAAAAGTAGAAGATCACCATTTTGGGAGTCTAGGCAATGGTCTAAATAGATACGATTCCTGATTGCTTCGAGGTTTCTGAAAGCTGCACTATCACTAAAGAGCTATAGGATCAGACATGTACATTATTTTTTTGTAGCTTATCTTTCAGCAATCTTCCAGAAGTGCTTTTTTGTTTTGTTTTAGGTTTTCTGTTTGTCAAATTGAAGCTAATTTTCAATGGCCTCATCAACATTACCAAGTCCCCAGAAGTCACAATCAAAACTTCCAAAATAAAGCAACTTATTAAATTGTTGTTCCTTATCATTCCACATATGTGGGTTTCCTTCCAGGGGAATAAGGAGTTGGTGTGCCTTCAGGTCTCGTTCCACTAATGTAGCTCATGTGTAAGATGAGCAGTTCAAAGGTAACCAGCAGTGTAGAGCAGAGGAGAGGAGACCAGTAAGGAACAGAGATATTCCTCAGTTCTACAGAATTCTGTTTTAGCATTGTCAGCAATGTGTGCACCTAAACAACTCTGGAGGGGAAAGGTCTCTTTGTCTTAATCCCCGTAGTAAAATATACTTACAGGTAGTTTGCCAAGTTGTGTTCTTGCAAAGTATGCGTTTCAAAGCCATGTGGGGTTGTGTCAAAATAATCATTGCCAATTCCACAAATAAAACATTTGGTCTGGAAAGACAAGTTGTGGTTACAAATGAATTTTAACTCAAAGACACTATTTTAACTGGTAACAACCTAGATGAACAAGAGTAATGGAAAATGTAGTGTGCGTACTCATACCTCCATATCTTCTCTCACTTGTTCTTGCTGGTCTCTTAGTTCACCAAAAGCATCAATAATCAGACCTATTTCAAATGGAAAAGTAGCAACACTTCAGTACTTAGCAATATTCACATTTCGAGTAATGTCTGTCAGACATCCTTCACTGTCTGTGGAGTGTAGCATACTTATGAGTAGGTTGAACAATTCCAGTTATAATCTATCAGTTTCCAGACATCTAAGGTGTTTACACACTACTCCAGCAGTATGATTTCCTCTTACATAGAAGTACAGTCCTGAGAGTGGAAAGGCTGTTCTGTACTTATATTTTGGTCAGTTTAAGCTTCCATAATCTCATCTCTCATATTCCCATGACAGGATTTAGTTTTAATTCTCCTTCTCATGGAACTTTTGTATCCCAGCTTTTGTTTGACAAAGACAACTCTGCTCCCACAGCCCCCCTGGCCAGTTCGTGATGCTGCTTCATATTTGAAGTGTTATTCCTTTGCTTACAACATCTGAAAAGCAGAGTTGGGTCATTTTTGGTACTGTGACATTCATAACTTTTTTCTCAGTATAATTGTATTACATTTTTATTTTGCTGCCATAAATCAGTGCTTTTTCCTAACAGGCATCAGTCAGTTTATACAGTGAGTGTTGAGTACTGGCAGTTGTTGGAGAGGTCTCGTTCTCTCTAAACCACATCTGCAAACCAATTAAGATTGCAAATCATCCTCTAAAGAGAGAGAATAATAATAATAATAATAACGGGTATGTGGCCATGGTGACTTTCTCCACGTCATTTCCCTTTTCCAAGGAGAAACTCTCCATTCCCCAACCAGCTCTGGTGGTTCTAAACTAGCAGTGTGAAGAGTGTCTACAGCAAGGCTGTCCCAGTTTAAATGGTTATTAGAGGAAGAGCAGTGATCCTGCACAAGCTGCATCATTGCTGGATAGCTGTGAAAGTGTTCCTAAACACTGTGACCCAGGGTAAGTTCTATTTCTGGTGCTTTGTCTTTGTGTTGTCCTTGGGACAATGCGTTATTTATGCATTAATTTTGCATAAAATTATTGCTTTCAGAGTTAATGATTTTATCAGCTTGGAAAACAGTCTTTATAGAAATGCTTCTCAACTCAAACACAAATATGGTTTAAATACGCTGCAGAACTGAAGTAAACTAAATTCTAACAGTCTCTACTAAGGTAAGTGACGGTACCTTGAATAATGGCCAGTAGGATGACAATGACAAAGAAGAAAAATGTGATGTCAAAGACAATCCGATACATTTCATAAGGGTCTCCAGCAGGATCCTCAATTTCATCTCCAATGCCACCACCAGCTCTTACGCCCACATACATATGGAACAGGTAACACTAAAAAAAGAGAGAGGAAAATTACAGGTATATTTACCATGAGTGATTCCATTTGGTGGTTTGATTTTTTTGGTTGGTGGGGGGTTTTTTTGCCTCCTTTTTTAAAAATGATTCTTCTCTGCTAGTTCTCTTCACAAGTTATAACAACAAAGCACACATAGTATCATTCCTCACGTATCACACACGCTGCACCAAAAATCTCTTACCGTCTTAACTAATGTGGTTACGTCTTCAAGTGCACTTACTAAGAAGGGGAGTCAGCATCAGCTGTTACCCTCTCCTACTCCCCATGCCATACTTACAGACTAAGACCATTTGGGGCCATTTTTCTTGTATTTATTACTGTATTCAACTATATACTACCCCTTATATTAATTCCTAAGGTTCTAGCTTGCACCGAGTAAGCAGAGGACATCTTTTGTAATGGAGTTTAGAAATGTTGGCAAATGTTGCCATAAAATAAATAGTGACACATTCACAAGAGGTAGATCTATCTCTGCTTAGATGGTTTCTGGATAATTTCATTTTGCTGTACTAGACATCTGGTTTAGTATATTGTAAATTACTTATGATCTGGGAAACAGAGCCTGTGTTCAGTTTAATGTGGAAGAAATAATTTTACAAAAATGTTGCTATGCGGCATGCTTTCTGAACGTACAAGTCTTCATGGAAAAATCTTTTAAAGTCTAGATATTTAAGATATGTAAGTATTTTAGAATGGAATCTGCTGCTGGAGCAATACACTGCAGATGTTCAGAATCTTGTAAACCACCTTCAGTCATACAATGTGGGTTAAAAACAGTAGAAGTCTCTAAGCCCAGCCAGTGTTCTGAAGTCGCATTAGACAGCAATGCAGGTGTTAAGTAATTATCATTAAACCTCACAAATCTGATCTTCCATAAGCAAACACTAAACAGAACTATACATTCATTTTTATAATGCAACTTTACTGTTGACGTAACACGGTGGAGTGGTTTAAAATGTAATACAGTTTGATTATTCCAATTACTCCTGCACCTATTTTATGACTGGACCATTGTATCCAGCTTGCAGTTAATTAATCCTGCTTGGGCAGTTTGCATCTTTTCTATCATTTGCAGATCTGCCTCGCACTGAGTGTTTGAAAAAAGTTTGAGAATAAGGAAGATAATTTTGTGAAGTTTATAATACACATCTCTTCTGAGGTATTTTATTCCATCTTTGGCATATAACACAGGGAAGAGAGTGACTATTCCATGAAGAAATGAGCTGGCCACAAACTCAGAATATTACATTTTTAATTCCTGAATTCATCCTGCTTTCGTTAGACAGTAAGAAAATAAAATGCTCTTCATATCACAGTACGTATCTGTAGAGTATCTTTTAATATGACATAAATAACATTCTGTGGCAAAAGGTGGAAATCAGAAGGGAAATTAGTAGTATTAGATTATCACCCATAGTAAGTTTCAATTTTTCCCTCCTCTACTCACCCTTGTCTTCTTACTTCATGACTAATTGTAAGTAGTTTGGAGCAGGGTTTATAACCAGTGCTAATAACATCATATACTTCATATAACCTAAATGAGGATAGGGAGAGCTTGCACGCTTGCAAACATTGGGAACAAATTGGGTTTATTTGTGTTGCAACAACACAGCTGCTTTTTGCAGGGCTGACCAGTCTGTCATGAAATTTCTTCCATATACATTAAAGATTTGCCATCTTCACACATAGAAGAGTTGCAGGAAATCACAAGCCACAGTATTTAGGGGAAAAAATCCAGAATATTTGCCTATTCTGGTGAGGGTCATCTATCTACTGTTGAGTTTAGGCCACTGGAGAATGCAGAGGGAACTTCAAGACCATTCACGTTTTCAAAATGGCACATAGGAAGAAGAAGAGAGCCATGGATTTAACAACAGAAACATCCTTCCTTGCTTATCATTTTATCTGAACTATCCATTTGAAGATTCAGGATGAAATTTGAAGCATGCTAGTGATGCTTTAGTTACCGTCATCATGTCATCACATTTCATGTCTGGTTCATCTTCATCTTCACTTTTGTTGTAGAACTTGCGGAAGAAGTTGAACGCCACAACAGTGTAAAGATACACCACTACAGCGAGGAGTCCCACAGTAAGCACAAGCTGCGTAGGGAGACATGACATGAAAGCAGGTTTCAGTTTCATTCTGTCAGAAGAGATACGCTGGCTCAGAGTACTGCCTTCAGTATTGAAAATGTATCACATTGTGCCTTTCCCAATAAGGAAACTGAAGATGGCAGTTATGACAGCGGTGAGGGCTCCCCATTGCTTGGATCACCATAGAGGTTTTTACCCTCCTCTCATGTCAAAATCTAAGGAAAAAACAGTATAAAGAAACTGAAGTTTCCATCTTTCTGAGCTATATGCATACAAACTGTACATCAATGAAGCAATGTTTCCACTATTTAAAGTGAAATTCTGAATTAAAAACTGGATATACAGTGAAAAATTAAATGTTAAAAAATAAGCTCATTTAATTAATTTGATAAATAATTTTAGGTGGCACTTATTATGACTTATCATAGTCTGTTTTCTGTTCCAAAGCTGGTTAGCAAAGCTGTGTATAAAGTGGTGTCCTGGTTTTGGCTGGGATAAAGTTCATTTTCTTTCTAGTAGCCGGTGTAGCGCTGTGTTTTGGATTCAGTATGACTATAACATTGATAACCCACTGATGTGTTTAGTTGTTGCTGGGTAGTTGTTGTGCCTGCACTAAGCCAAGGACTTTCCAGCTTCCCAGGCCCTGCCAGGTGCACAAGAAGCTGGGAGCGCACAGCCAGGACAGCCGGCCCAGCCTGGCCAGGGGGACATTACCTGCCGTATAATGTCATGCTCAGTAAATAACTGAGGAAGTGAGCTGGGAGGTGGGATCGCTGCTCAGAAACAGACTGGGTGTTGAATTGTTTTATTTTCATTCATGTAGTGAGCAATTGCATTTGTGCATCACTTGGGTTGTTTTTTAATTATTTATTATTATTATTATTACTACTACCACTACTACTATTATTGTTGTTGTTGTCATCATCATCTTCCTTTGTTATTCTATGAAACTGTCTTTATCTCAACCCAGCAGTTTGTTTTTCCATTCTCCTCTCCATCCCCTTGAGGGGAGAGGAGTTAGCAAGCGGCTGTGTGGTGCTCAGTTACTGGCTTGGGCTAAACTACAAGTTGACAGAGAATTTTTTAGATAACCAAAGAGTAATTAATTTTAGGTCCTGTTTTTTTAGGTGAAAAAGTTTAGGAGTTAATGGTACTAGATTATATTGTTTGGTAGAGCTGGCATTAGAAGATGCAGCTCTGGAAAGCAGTTACTGAAGGCAACATATTTTAAAATAAGTGCAGCGATTGGTATTACTCTTAAAAGAAATGCAGGAGTACTGGACAACGAGCTGATCGTCAGTTTATCACTTTCTGCAGGTCTGTAAGTATGCTCCCAGAATGCGCATTTAGATTGAAAAATCTGCAGCTGTGTTTCAGTGTTCATATCTACTAGAAAGAAAAGCAACGGGAGTAGAAAAACTAATCTTTGCTTGTTAAGAATGTACACTAAAAGCTGTGGTCTTGAGCTGAAACAGTGTTGTCAATTACGCTCAGTTCTGAGTATTACATTTAGAAAAAACTCATACAGAAAATATATCAATCATTAAATAAAAAGTAAAATTACTTTGGTCATCCTTGAGTAAAAAGAAGGTGATAAAATCAGAGATTTCATTTGTTTGTGTGATGATATTGAAAACATTGTTGTCTGTACTATTTTAGAATCTTCCTTTCCTGATAAGGCAAGAAACTTCCATTGGTCAATTTCTGCTGAAAGAAAGGATTAAGCAAGCACAAAGGATATGTCAGAGTTAAGCTAAGGGGATATTCTTATGCCTCTTTCAAAATGTTATGTGGTTTAAAATATTTTGACAAGTCTAACAGAGTTTAAGGGAGGGGTTAGACTATATGTTACTGCATTTGAGAAGGAATGGAATGTATACATATGAAATTAAATTTTGGTGAAATTCTGTTAGATTTCTTAAACGCAAGTTAAAAATTGTACTAGTGAAAAGCTTGGGGTTTTGGTATGCTAGCCTGGGAACATAGAGCCTGTGGAGACCAGAGAATTATTTCCTCCATAAGTTTCAACAATTAGTTTTGAAAGTAGATTTTATTAACCTGATTTTTGCCTGACAAAGTGACACATAAATATACATTCCACAGTGCAGAATGCCCACACCTGTAAACGCATTCTTACTAGCTAAGTATTGAAATCTCAGTGCCCAGATCATTATTACTGCTGTAGCCAAGGAAAGATTGTGAATTCTTATTAGTTATCACCAATGGTACACCATTGAGCATAGAGGAGGAGCTGGGTGGGTCGTAATACATATTCTTGTATTTTTCTAAAACAATGCATTTTTCTATTGTGTACAAAACTATCAGCACTCTGTGGGTACAGATTATTATAATTTCATAGGTTTTAACATGTAACGTGCTGCAGAAGACACAATGGGATCTAATCTTTAGTCCAGTCATGACCAAAATGGATTGCATTCCAATATTATCTTGGTACCACCAGATTTTTTCCCCAGCACTGTTGCAAAACGCGTTCCTTTTCAAACCTTTGTATGTAGCACTAACCTGTTTGCCATTGTGAGTGACTGAAGACAAAATGGTTCGCAATGTCTTGAAACCCATAGCAATATCCAGCAGATGAGCAGCAAAGAAGAAGTTGTTGTAGTGCCCAAGGATAGACATAGTCGTGTACCAAGCTAAGTATAAAAATGACTGCAGAGAAAGTGAAAAGTGGCAGAATGTTAGCAGGTGCTCATGCGCATTACTGGATGCAGAGTATAGCTTTCTTTTAGTCACTCAAGTTATGAAATAAAGTAACACCATCATGACCTGTTTTGAATCACAGCCTGAATGTAATACCTCTATTTTATGTGTTCTTATTCTGCCTCTTACCATCCCCACTGTTCATTTAAGGAGTGTTTATTGCTTAGTTATGTTAATGAGACCTCTATCTTTACATATTTAAATGCAATCTTCAGCATATATGTTATTAACATCCAAATCCCCTTCCTTAAAATTGACTTGGTCTCAGACCTTGTCGACCAGGACACCCAGAAAACCTAAGGGATGTGATACAGCTTATTCTTTTAACAAGCAGTGAACCTGAAGCCACGTTGACATGACAGGTCTTATTGAAGAGCAATGTGGTTTTAGTGCACAATGAATTTATACATATTCACTTTATTTCCCTTGGCTGCCTTGTTTGTTTGGTAATGCTCAAAAGGATTCACAAAAAAAAGGAATTTTAATACAGGCATGGTTCTTTCAAAGGAGAAGGTGTGAAAGAAGAGAATTAAACAATGATGTCAAACAGATGATTCAAGAATAAAAAAAGGATAACTTTCCGTAGACTCTGCTTGATTTTAGAAAAAACACCTTCGGTTGCTAGATCGATTTCTACAAATTTAAATGAATGTACCATTAACTTCCAAAATGCTGACATTGTATTAATGGTGAGGAGGTTCATACTGCTCTTTTGAATCAAAAAGAAAATACTAACATAAATTAAAGCAATTTTCTACAGCACAAGACAGAAAAAAAATATTTAAAAATTACTCTGTAATGCAATATTATTTGTGTATTGTTGTTCAAAATAAAAGCAGGTGATGGAAGACATACAATCATGTTTGGAGTAAATCCAAGCATATTCTTCTAGGCTAACATACTCACATTATCAGTGAAAACAACTCCGAGCTTCCAAATGTGGTACTTCGTATCAATGGAGCTTAACCTAGGAAATATAAAATATTGGAAATGTATCAATGTCAAAATTAAGCATTGAAATCTGTAAGCATAAACAACAAACTAAGTTGGGCACATCGCATTTATCTGATAAAGGTGGTGATATACATTAGCTGTTTATTTTTTAAGCAATGTAGGTGCTTCATTTTTCAGAGACTATTCATGAACTCTGAGCACTCATGCAAAGTTTCTAGTCCACTGAAACTGGTGGAACAATTTCAGTAGGAGTGATACTGCCGTATTCCAGCCTTAAAAAGAAATTAAAACATGTCTTAAGTAGTGAAATATGGAAGCCAGGTAGCTTGAATTCAAGCGATAAGAGTTCTGTCTAGTGTAAAATGTTGCCAGAATTACCAGGAGAAAAGGTAATGACTTCTGGAAGATTCTTAATATTTTATTAGCTATTAAATGACATGCAAATGGGAATCCTTTTTCTTGTGTGCCTTAAGTATCGAGGAAACCAAACTCTTGTAGGAGCCTAGAACATTTGGGACTTGGCTACTTTCAACCTCTTATCTTCACGGATGAATAAGATCAGGAAAATGTCTCTGATTGTTTTTCTAGATACCTGGCATCTAGATATTTGTTATCAATACTTTTTCTGTCCTTTGGTTTATAAACTAGTTATGTTGTAACACCTAAAGATCTTTTAAATGCTACATCGATTATTGTTTAACATAAAAGAGTACCCAACTATATCAGCCAGCATCAACTCATGTGATTATTTTTTCTATATAAGTATATAAGTATGTTTTAGAACAAACAAAATCTTTTTTAGTTCATTTCCACACTAGAAAGACTTATCCATTTGATTTTTCCATGCTGAGGAAAAGATCATTACAGTTTCAATAATAAAATCAGTTTTTATCTTTGATGGTGAAATTATGGCAACACATAATTTTTCTGTGCCGTTCATAAGTCATACCATGATACAAGAGATGCCTCTTCTGGTTTGCTCTCTTCCACTGGACTAAAATCAAGGGCGCTTTTGTCCAAACCCAAAAGTTCTGCTATGCGCTCTGCTCCATATAAGTCTCCATATTTGTTAATAACCTGAGAAACAAGAAGAGAAGCTTTTGCTCAGAGAAGGACCCTGGTGACATTCACCCTACTTTAAGCCAGTAGTTGTCAGAAATTTAAAAAAAAAAAAAAAAAAAAAATTGTTTTTCACAATTAACACTACTAGAACAGTCAGAACTCCCAGGAAGCCAGGCACGGTGAGCTTAAAAAAGAAAAATAGAAGCATTAACGGCTATTATCTGAAAGCTTACATATAATTTTCCATCATTTAAGCTGGCATGTTTTTCTTGTTTTAGGGGGATGAGGGGGCTTTGTATCCTAAAGATGGCATTGACTGTAAATTAGACCTGCGTGGCTGATTGACAGCACAAAGTGATTTCAACTGCCTGAGTCTGGGAAGGAAACCACAGCCTTCTGTCTTCCTCCCACCTACACTGCATCTGCCTGTTCACTGAGACATTTACCACAGCAATGACTTCCGTAAAACAAATTTCAATTCTCAATTATTTGTATATTTATATGTATAGAACTATGTTGCACATAGATTTCCAAATTAAGTGAATAGTAGATTGTTATTATGACTAACATAATAAAAATGTTAAAAACCTACCTTCCGTTTTACAAATTTGTCCCAGTAATTGTTTGGAAAGGACCTGCATAGACAAAGCAAAGATATTTCAAGTTATTTAACTTGTTAGGGGAAAGAAAAAAACAACTTAAAAAAAAGAAAATACACTGTTCCTGATCCTTGCAGGTTCTGGTACAATTTCATTCACGCACTCACTGGACTTAGAATGATGAGAACAATTTATTTTCATGTGGACAGCAGCTGTTATTAATCATCATTCACTGAAATGTAATTTCTCCCCCCCTTTTCTTTTTCACATCCACAAATATGACTGGCTACAAAAGGACAGCAGGCTAACTATGATTACCTAATGAGCCTAACAGCTCAATAATAGCAGGGTAGTGCCTGTCATATATCTCCTAAATAAATACTTTATTGCTCCTAGCCATAAAATCAATACAGACAATGATTTTTCAGAGGAAAATAAGAGAGTCTTGTAGCCTAAATAATTTTTAAGTTCACTGGACTACATTTCAAATAGCGGTTGAACATTTGGGAACCAGTGGACAGCTTGCCAATGTAAAATTAAAATTTAAAAAATATTTTGAAAGTCCCAGAAAACTGCAAAGTTCATTTGGCAAAAACATAGGTTAGTGGTACTCTTGTTCTCAGGTGTATCACATTGTTGTTACAGGATCTAAAAACCCCAGAACACGACAAGGTAAAAAGCATTTATAATTCTAAAGCTAAAGAAGCTAAAGAGAGCTAAAGACAGCTAAAGAGTATGTGGCATCATCTGCCTCCGAGCCGCCATGCCCACACTGATAATTAAAAGCTGTTGTATATACAAAAGAGAAAGAAACGAAGCAGATGATCTTTTATTGAGAATTCCCTGCTTTTTTTTCCAGAGTAGTGAGCAACTATGATGCTTCAATAAGTAACCAATTTTATCCAGAGATCTTGTGACAGACACTATAGCTTTGACCTGCAAGAGAAAAGATCATGTTCTCTCTTATCAGTGAAGTTTCCCTGATCTTTGACTTGATCACAAAAAATACTGTTCTTGAAGTGCCTTATGAATAGCAGTGCCCAGAAATTCCTCGTTCTGATGGTCTTACTGTATATTACGTCAGTTTTGAAGAATGCCAGTGAGCAGAAAACAATAAAAAATTTAAGGGTTTTCTTTCCCCATTGTCTGGATGTAACATTGAGTTGGACAAATGTGCAGGAAGGTAAAAAAAGAATAATAACTGCTTAATAACTGCTTAGTGGTTAATGGGGGGGGGGGATGGTTGGACTGGATGATCCTTGAGGTCTCTTCCAACCTTAATGATTCTATTCTAAAATAAAGAACAGTATTGGTAAAATAAAGCAAATGTTAATATCGGAAGAATGAGATTCTGGAACACTCTTCTGCTGGGATGCGAGGCAAACTTCCCAACTACTATTAAGTGCTCAACTTTTTATTTTTCTGAATTGAAATTCTGAATGAAATTACTCCATATAAAGGCAAATGGTTCCAGTGACTAAGATGGCATATTCTAGTCCAATGATCTGTACTTGATTTCTGAGACTTTTAAGCAAAGCCAGCCTGTGTCTAGCTCTTTTACCACAACCATCTAATGGTGCTGCATTTGTCAAGGTACCTCTTTTGTCTTTTTAATTACTTCCCCCCCACTTCTAGAGAGCACAGTTCAGTAAATACACAGCACTGCGTACCCTCCAGCAGTGTTTATCCTGATGGTGCAGTACCTGCGCTAAACCTGAAGAATCAGTTCACATCAGAGGGAAGGATTAATCTGCTTAAATTAGCCTTAATCTTTTATTGAACTTCAGCAGATAGTGCAACATGCTGAGAACAGGCCAGACAGCATGTTGTTTGGGATAAGCTGACAATATATCTCATTAGTTCACGCTTGTTTTTGCTGAGGATAAACTTACTGGATGTCTAGATAGCTTGCTATCAGTAGTTAAAGAAATGGATTGGAAATTAAGCAGGCTCTCCACTTTCCCAACTACCTTCTGTTGTAACTTTAACAACATGTGCTAGTCTGTATTTCTAACTGATATTAAGGAAAAAAATCTTAGAATTCAGGTGTAGGGAAACAGTGCAGTCAAGAATTTCTGATATTTTAGGCATTCTAATTTGAATGAGAGTACTAAGGGCACTATTCATAATGTACGAAAAATGAGTATGACTGATGAGAGATATTTTGTCTATTTGGTAGCATATTGTGGATTATTTTTGCTGGCTTGTTTTTATCAAGTATTTACTTATGCCTGCACATACTAGCCACAACTACTTTGTGACTTGTAAATAACTTGATACATCTTTTTTTTTCTTTTCCAGCATTCTGTTACTGTCCTTAAATTATGATACAATTAGGGAAAGACAGGAATCTAAGCCTAGGTATACCAGTACCAAAATGTAATTCTAGAGGTTTTGAAAGAGTAAATTCTGAAAAAGAGCCTGTAGACAAGGCATTGTTTCAAGAGAAGAGAGTTGATTTGCTGTATTTCTCTGTGTCACTCCTACAGACTGCTGCAGCTTACTGATATTTTTCTTTTTCTTGCCTACACTTGTATCATTCGCTCACAGAACAGCAGGTGAGTCTCTTAGAATCAGTGTGTGACTGCTACAGTACTTGGTAGTGCATACAACATGACAGTAATTCCTGTCAGACTTACTCAAATTCTGGGATTGCTATTTTACATTAGATTTGCTTCTCTTGTCATATACAAATTTTGCTAGCAAGAAGTGGGAAAGAAAGGCAGGAGAATATGGCTAAACAATATGAATGTGAAACTAAGTCAGTGAAAAGGATAGAAGTTATTTTTTTTACAACGTTCTCAGTAGTGATCAACATTTGAAATGTCTTGGAGGGAGCTTGTGAGGCAAGAGGCCCAATCCTTACAAACCACAGAAAAATGAAAAGGAGGCGGAAAATACATGTTATGATAGTGTTTACTAAATAAACAGGTAATACAGCACTTCACATCAGAATCTGCTACTGTAGCATCCAATGTAAGGTGAAAAATGCCTTCCTTTTAGATGAACTAGGTGGCCCATAGACAGGGAAGGTTCTCAATCAGTGGCTTAATGAGCTGTAGTGCATATAAACAGTTCACCTACAAACATTATAATTTTACATACGGAGTGTTTATAACCAGGCGATCCCATTGTCCTTTAATATCATCTTCAGACGGCTGCTCAGTTATGTATAGTCCATCAAATTCCAGCTTTCTAGCTACCTCCTTTTCTCTCTTGAATACAACCAGAGGGACCTATGAAAATGACAGCAGACATCTTCGTCATGGTTTATCTATTTTTAGAAACCATGATATCTGCCTACAGTATCAAGTACTCTTTGTAATTCTGTATAAGACCAAACATTACACTTAGCACCTCCCACAAGCAGATCAATGCCTCATCAGTCTCTGAGCAGTGGCCACCTTGGAAGACAAGTTCCCCTTTCCCAGCTTTTATTGCCGAGCATGATGTTACATGGTATGGAACATCCCTTTGGTCCATTCAGGTCAGCTGTCCAAAAGGTCAGCGTGCCCTACTTGCTGGGGGATGCTCAGAGTGGGTAAAGCAAAGGGAAAGCCTTCACACTGTGCAAGCACTGGTCATCAGTATCCAAAAGGCAGGAGTGTTACCAACACTGTTGTAACCACAAATCCAAACCACAGACTGCTATGAAGAAAGTTAACTCCATCTCTGCTAGACTGAGTACCTGAGAAAAACATCTACATATTGAATTGTGAGAATTTGTAAACAACTAGGTAAAAATAGTATTCTAGGATTAGCTCAAAAAATCAGTTTGGGACATAGCCAAAGTTCTTTAACAAATAAAAGATTAGTAATAAAATTTGTAACTTGCCTTTAAGCAATAGTATCCAATCACACAGACAAAGGAGATGATAGTGTGAATAACTGCCAATGCTCTGAGAGCAGGTGCCATGTAACCTGTACTTTCTTCTAAAACAAAAAACACCATCCCTTCCTCCTCTTCCTCTTCATCAAAAGAGTTCCAGAGATTAGAGTCTTCCTCTACTTCATCAAGTGGCTCTTCTGTCACCTGAGAGAAATTCAAGCACATTGAAAACACACAATAAACACATATGAACAAAAAAAAAGATTTTCCTTTACTGTAATGAGAAACTGTGTTTGCAAAGCCTGCTCATGGGAAGATGATAGAGCATTAGTTTTGAACAGTAATGTCCTCCATTTTCACAGCAGAAGTCTACATCATCTCATATCACTGAAAAGAGAATCTAGAAAAAGCAAGTATAGGCATATGGCAGTTTACAGATGCTCCTTTAAAAATGCTTTAGAAAAACCAAAACAAGCAACAAAAAAGTTATGCAGAAATGTTTTCTTGAAAGAACCAAGCAATGACATCTAATATGACTAAATTTAGGGTTTGTTTTGTAATCTACATTGTTCCTGATTACTAGAGTCTAGCAAGAAACAAAGTGTTCATGTTATCAACTTGTACATTGTCCATAAATTTTTATTTTGTGACTTAGTTTAGAGCTTAAAAATTGATACGGTATTTCATCAGTATTTTATATATATCTTAAACCATAAAGCTGACATACTGCCCAAAATTCTTCCAGTGACTTTAAAAACTTGGCCTTTAAAATAAAAGTCCTAAGGGCCCTTCTTTTGACAGCTTTATCTGAAAGCTGAAGCCCTGTTCAGTCGTGGCTGGCTCACACTGACCCTTTCCTATCTATGACAGATGGACTTGTACTGATAAACACAAACTTTTATCCTTGCTCTGCAACAGAATGGGTTGTTGGCTGACCCACAAGACCCAAAGCAGAAGAGAGTGGGGAGAAAATGGCTGGCATGGACAGAAGCAGACTTCTGCGTATATCTTTGGAGTCCATCTTCTGTAATCATATGTGATGGAAAGAGAGAGGCAAGACAGGAACCTTAAATAACCCTGACAGTCTTTCTCCTAGAATGGTGCACAAAAATTCTACCTAGTATTCAAGAAACACTTGCATCTTTCACCTGCCCTGTCTCTGAGACTACAGCTTTGTTGTAGGGTTTGCTTTACATGATATTTGAGATCAGGATTCGGTTGCTTCTAGACTGAATGTTCAATCAGTTGCTTTTGTCTTCTCGAAGTCTTTGGTTGTAAACAACAGAACTAGAAAGTGTTAGATTGGAACACATGAGATTCATCAGTTTATTGCAGCTTACACCCTATATCTGGAAGGGGAACATAAAAGGAGCCAGATTCCAGGATAAAGATTAATGAGGACTTTTCTTACAGACTTCAACTCTGTAAGGAGAGGATAAAAAAAAATTAGGCTTTTATGGATGGAGGTTCTCTTTAGTGAATTCTACTCCTTTTCATGTACAGAGGTTGTGAAGACTCAGGAATAAAATTAGTAAAGGCTGCTGAAGGTGTTCTACTTTGTTATGTTGAGTTATACATCAGAACCTGAAGCTCATTAGAATCAGGTAAAACCCTAAGATCAATTTTAAAGTATGGATGTATAACCCTCTTCATCAGTGATATAAAAAAAACAAAACTGTAGCTTACTATCAAACAGCTTTTCTTGCTTTATATTTCTTCTGCTTGCTCATATCAATCATCTAAAGTGCCAATGCCAGTATAGAACTATCTTCATCACAACAGTCACTAACAACCATATTGGCAAGGACAAGAAAGAAAATGGAGCAAATAAATATGAAAACTGAATTATAGTCTCACATGCAAACACAGAATGGGGAAAAAAATACATTTTATATTCATTAGAGATTAGTGAATTATGAAAAAACATGAAAAAAGATATTAAATAAATCAAACACTCCCTCCAAAATTCCAAACCCTAGGCCTGAAAGGCATGAAAAAAAAATTAACAAATGAAGTATAATTAAAACATATGAACTAATCTAGTTAAATTGAGACATTAATCTGATTCTGAAATTAAGTATAAACTATTTCCCAGACAAAAATGAATGTAGTCAATAGGATTCTTTAGAAAAAGAAGAAATCAATAATTGAGAATAATCAGGTGAACTGAAGTCTCTCAGTATCTTTAAAAAAAAATGAGAGAAAGAAATGCAACATTTTTGACATTTGAGTTATTTTAATTGGATTTCAATTTTCCCATGCCAAGATTAACAATCCAAATAATAACAGCCTTATGTGAGTAAATGAAAAAATGCTTAGAAACACAAGCTCAACTATGAATTAAATAAATCTCTTTTCACTCAGCTTGAGTAAAATAAAAACAGAATACGCTCAGTATCACAAATTTTAGTTACAAAATTTAAAATATTATTTTATCTACTTCATATCTAAATGCTTTAGTTGATGTTTGAAGGGCTTGTAATAATGGCTTTATTAAACAAACCTTGAAAGTATCATTAAATATTGCTCTGGACATAACCAAAAACTTTTGAAGACCAATGCATAATCTTACCTTGTAAAATAGAAGAATAAAATTGATGGCAAATGCAACAAATAGAGCAAGAAACCTTAAGTTATAAAAATTTCTTGCCAAGTAGTGCTGAAAGTAAGAAAAGAAAAAAAAATTAGAGTTAGCCTGTAGCTAATATCAAGATAAAGAAAGCAAGCAGCAAGGTTTCTAAGAAATAAATACATTATCGTGTTGCATTCATATACCAGTTAAAATGAACAAGGGCATTTCTTGGCAGCTTATTTTCGCATTTCATGGTAAGCAGTATTAAAAAAAATGGGCTTAAAATTGCAATAGGGAAGACTAAAATAGAATATTAAGGAAAAGTTTCTAGAAGGAAGTCTGAAAAAAAGATGCTGGAATACTGGACTAAACTACTTGAGAAGATTTCAGAGAATTCATCATTTGATGTTTTTAAGAACAAGGAAAATATTATAGAAAATAGAATTATAGATTCTAGAAATTACATTATGGAAAATAGTAACTTCCTCCTAACAAGGAAGTCAAGAGGTTATTTTGTCCTGTTAGACCAAGTTAGGAGTAATTACACACACAAACACTTTATTTATATAACTCTATGAAGTATCACAAAAATCACAAAAGACTCCACACAGCCAGTCATTTGAAAACTCCTGCCAATGTTCCTTTTATGATGACATTTCTTCCTTCAATATCAATGTTCTATATTACATAAATAAAAATTGAACAACTAAAAGAATTTAGGAAAAACTTACAAGCATTTTTGTTTGATAAATTTCCAAAGCTTTGAAGAAGTTAGCCATAACAGCCTCCGGTTTCTCAATTTTTTGTCCATGCCTTCGCTTCTTTTTCTTCATTTTTCCCTCTTCTAGCTGCTCAGATTGTACTTCCTTTGCTTTGTCTTGTTTCTCACCATCTTCCATACTAGAAGAAAGGTTATCTAAACAAAAATACCTAGCCAAACTTCTGTATTGTAAATGCATTCATTTAGAAGGAATTCTAATTCAGAAAGTTTGGCTTTGAAAGGTAGTTTAGACACTGGGAGAAAAATGATTGTAAGTATAAACTTGAGGTAGAAAGTAAATCTAGAGCAAAAAAAGTGACCTCAGTTTCAAACAATATGTAAGAACAGAGTTTTTCAGGGGAAATCAAAAGGGTGAAAACCCAAAAACCATGCAGAAGTTGCTGCACCAAAAGTGAAGTGGATAATGTTTGCCAAAACCAGTGATGTATGTATATATTCAATACAAGCAACATAAAAATTTTAAGAGTTCACATGTACTTTCATGAGCCTGAAGAAGAGAAATAAAGCTTTTGGGATTTGGTACACAAAATCATAATTGAATTGCTGTATTGTAAAATGAATTCATTTCAGTCAAAGCAATCACTGTTTTTACAGGAATGAATAAATAATAAGGAAGTTTGCTTTAGAGGGTCGCACCTGACAAAATACGTAGATGATGACAATCATTCCTCCTGCACCACTGAACTGCCTTTTTGAAAATCAAGTATCGAGACTGTATGTAGTTATAGGGGAATTTAATTACTAAACAACAAAAAAATAAAGCTGAATTTGCATGTATATAAATGAATGTTGAGGCATCAAGGTGGTTGAAAGTTTTACGCATGAGGATAATGGGCAACCTGGTCTAGTGGAGGGTGTCCCTGCCCATGGCAGCGGGGTTGGAACTAGTAGATCTTTGAGGTCCCTTCCAACCCAAACCATTCTGTGATTCTATGGTAACGAATTGAAATTAACTTTATCACAGTATTACTGCAGTAGGAATCATATGATGGGAGCCTAAAATGTATTTATCTTCTACCAAAAAAATGCTTCTGTTGCAGTCTCAGAAATTTAAGCCATTTAAACTCAAATTTTTAAGCTGAAGGCAATTTGAATATGCTGCAAAAGTACTCGGGAGGCAAATTAAGCATGGCGAGACAAGAGAAGACAACAGAGAGTAGGGAAAGTAAGTCCCATAAAATAATAGAGGTAGAAAGAGATCATGATTATGGAAAATAAGAGGTGAAAAAAACTAAAATAAGAAAGTGAGTGGCACAGGAGATTTTGGGCAAATGCCTAGATATTTATAAATTACTTCACTGAAGCACTGGTGAATACACTACCAGTGTCTAAATCACAAGACCAAAATCAGTCAACAAAGAAAAAAAGCCCCACAGTCATAAGATTTAACAAAACTTTTAAAAGGAGTCATTTCACCAATATAAATACTAGCCAACTTAATACTACATTGTTACATGGTCTAGATAAAACAAGCTTCTGAAACTGCTTATTTTGAAGTTACTAACTTCATACTAAGCAACACTTATCAACAGGTTCTTTGGATATATGGTACCAAAAAAAACATGGAAGATTTTAAGCATCCTCTTTAATTTCCAGAAGGGCACTAAACAATGAAAATAATATGCTTAGCATCCCTGCAGGGACTGAAGAGTGAGAGAAATCATATCAAAACAATTCTGCGACAATAAAATGCAAGTGTTTGATACAGCCTAAAAGGTAGCAGCTAGGAAACGAAAATATACTGTATCCTCATAGATAGTGCTTATGGCATACTTTTATGAGGTAACAGAAAAACAAACCAAACAAAAACCCATTTAAATGCACACATGTGTGAGCATATGTATATGTGTACACATTCTTGTCCACGTAAAGACATACATATATGTATATACACATACATATACATGTATGCATACATACACACATATAAACATATATATACAGAGGTACAAAAAGGATAATTTTCAGACAAGCTATACCAAGTGTATCCAGTCCTCAAATATTGACCCCAATGGGATCAATAACTTGAGAAAATTGACTGTGGCAGATAAGAGGAGAAAGATAAATGAGACTGAAGTAAACGTTTTAAATATTAAGCAAAATGGAAAACAAAGAAAAAAATTATGTGTAATTTTTGAGTATGTAAGAATCTTTAGGGGATCCTTTTTTTGTGTCTACAAATATTTTAAGGGCAACCTACAACGTGGCTGCAGGTCCAGAAAGACAGCATGCACCTTAAAAATAGGATGGTGCTAAAGCGAGACAAGCATTTTAAAAGTTGTTTATAAAGTAGTCATATCTAAGATGACTGGCCAAAGGAATGTATCTGCTGTTAAGTTCACAACTTGAGAACAGATAAAAAAACAATAATAAAAATTGTCAGGTTAGTCAAATCTTGTATTTCAACGATTGTTGCCTGAAAATTACAGTGGGTAGTAGGGAAAGTATAAAGAGTAGTAATCAGTTGCAGAAGTTTTTTTCAAGACTGGTGCTCATTTTAAAGGTAGTTATGGGGATTTTTTAGAAGACAAAGGCCACAAATTTATATATGCAGAATTGTCAAGGGTCACAAAAATCAAATTACCATTTTGTTGCCTGCTGAGATTGTCTGCCACTTCTTAGGGACTGTGCTGCTTTTCAAAATACTGATGAGACAAAGTGTACATAAAGTGCTTTGAATACTGAGCATTGCTTGGATTCTTTCTGGCCAAATTATCTAGCATTAGGAAATAGCAAGGAATTAAACAGAAATTGTGTAAAAATAACTTACTCAGCCTTCTCAGCTTCTGCTTTTCTTTCTGTTTCAGCTTCTTTTGCAATTTCAGATATCTGTGGAAAGTATTTTAACTGTCAAAATTGATGCATTGAAATAAAATTCTAGTAACTTTAGTTACTGTTTTCCAAGAAACAAATAAAATAATTACTATGCTATATTTTTTTACCACTTCACACTTTTAGTGTCAGATTTTAAAAAATTTTAAAAATAAAAATATTTTTAAATTTGAGGAGGATCATACCCCAATACAAAGGCCACTCACAAAGACTCAGTGCAGTTGCTCATTATGAGCATCAGTTTGCCTCATTTCAAATATGAAATGAGGAATAATATATTAACGATAGAATAAAAAAATCTGAAAAAGGTCTGTGCAATTATCAGATACTACAAACCCCAATTATTTTGACAAGATCAATTGATGCAATTGAAATCTGAAAAATATTTAAACAACTTTTACATACGCAATATTTTCTTCAAACTATTTTATCTCTAGGTGGGTTGATGGTTTGTTAAACCTTTATTGGCACAACTCACAACCATCTAAGTATGTGTTTACAACATTCCCTTGAGATAAGAAAAAACCAATATACAATTTCACAGATGGCTAACTGCAGCAAAGAAGCTGGGACCTGGATTTAAAACACCTTTAGGCTCAGTGTTGCAAGACCAAAGTAAACTTCTTTCAAATGCAGTTTGAGTATCTAAGCTTCACTGGAAATCAAAAAGATGCAGGCTCCCAAGTCCTAGAGCCACTAGAATGTTACCATTCACTTTTGCAAAAACTTATCTTAGCTTTTTACCTTCTTCTGTACTTGTTTTTGTTCAAAGTGCTTAAACACCAATTGTTTATCGGTGTATTCGCCTACATAATATTTACGTTAATACAAAAATAGTTATCTAAATTTTTCCCCCACTGCTCACCTGGATGCCTCTCACACATAAGTAGTGAAAAGACTTTATGAAAGAATTTTAGCAAATAGATCTTGCCTTGCTTATCTCACCTGTTATCTTTGGGACCTCCTCTAGTACATGTGATGGAAGTGTGTGTAACTCTTCCACAAAGAGTTTCCCCTAAGATCTCAAGCTGGTGGAGGGTAATTCAGAGATCATTTGATGACATCTAGTTCTTCTGTGGAGTAGGGTAGGGGAAGAATGAATAAATCCCTACCCATCCTCTCCACCCCTTTATCATATGCTCCCTCAGTTGTCTCCTTTCCAGGCTGGAGAGCCTTAGCCTATTTAATTCCATACACAAGATTTGTTCCATATTAAGTTTTGATAACTTTCTGACCTTCACTGAACTTTTTTCAGTTTTATCACATTCTTCTTGAAATCGGTGAACCTGGTCTTCAAGACACAGATATACTTTGGGTTCATGGAGCACAGTAATCTTGTAGGGTTTTCATCCCTCTATTCCTTTCTCAACAATTAAAATGTTCAGTTTGCTTTTTTGATCTGTGTGACTGACATTTTCACTGAACTGATATTTGTATACAACTCTATTATACTCCCAAGATTTCATACCCAAGCCGTAACAATGAGCTCAAAATCCAATATTTTACATGCAAAATTATAACTTCTCCTCCCATATACATCACCTCAATAATTTTCGTCTGATATTTTAAGGCTCTTCTGCAACTTTAGCTCTTGATTTTACTGCTGTGGATAACTTAGATTTTTTTACTGCTGTGGATAACTTAGATTTACCAGCAAACTCTGTTAGCTTATTATTCACTTCTTTTCTTATTTGTGAATGTGCATGGCTCTCAGCACAGATTCCCTTGGAACTTCACACTAAAAATTAAGTTCTAACAATCTTAATCATATACAATTCCATAGGTTGTTTTGCAGTTCCTCTGGCCATATGGTAATGCTGTTGACCTTATCACTAGACAACTGCTTTCCAGTATATAGGGGTGAATTTCTGTTTCTATCCTTTTGTAAAAGTTTTTTATTGTAAATGCTTACTTCCTGAAAGGAATTTTTGATTCTTACATTGCTGTTTCTTCTTTGAACATACTTAATAGTTATATCACATCATTAGTGATTTATGCACAATATGAATAGCAATTAGCAATTCCTGTACCACAGAATTAGTGTAAACATTATTTGGGTAAGTTTGCCTAGATAACATATTAAAGGTAAAAGCTGGATAAATTGCATAGCTGACTTCACATTAATGTCTCAAAAGTACTTGCATAAATTACTGAGCATTTTTGTCAATAGTTGCAAAGAAATCTGAGAGAAATGTACAAATCAAAGTAAAGCAGATAAAATTCTAAAATATTTTCTCAGACTTGCTAAGATCCTTAAGTTAAAAAAATATTTTTAAATATCAACCACATTACATTTATGCTAAATGAGACAGGATTTTAAAAGACTGTCATTTTTAAGTACACACATAAACATGAATTAATAAATAAATAAGAAAAATATGTGGAAAAAATTAGTTCAATCTAGGCAAAAAACAAGTTTTGGAGAAAAACATACAATTTAAGAGAAAATAATGAACTAAGAAGTTGTACAACAGAGGTTTGTCTTGAAAATATCTGGAAACCACACTATAAAGAGGTGGATTAATGATGAGAGGAAAAACCTATTTGAATAACAATTAGAAACAGATCTGAAGTGTAGAGTGAAATTTAATGCCTTCCAAATATGCTGCCTTCCAAATATGACAAAAACATTTGGATTTTGACATTTAGTTCAATTAATTTTTAAACAGAATGACAAATTACGTTTAGCTCAACTGAGTAGAACAAAATATAATGTTAATAACAGTATAAAAGGAAGAATGATTACATGATAAAAATTACAGTAAAGATAAATTCAGGCAAAATTATTTCAAATAGTAGGAAAAAAAGGATATTTTATTGTATGTGATCAGTAAAGCATGTACAAGAAATATTAATGATCAGGCTTTATTATGGAGAAAGTAGACTGTAAAAGTAACTGAAATATACAATGAAAAAATGGGCCATGCAGATTACACAAAGCTGTAAACCATTTAAAGCAAAAACTGTGCCTGGAAAGCTGCTGGCAATTTTTGTTCTGAATAAAGTGCAAATGAATAACAGCAATTTACTGCAGTGAAATGTAAACACACTAGGCTGAATTTTTCTGCCACGTAAACTCTCGTGTTTGCTTTTAAAAATATTTTCTCACTGAAAAGGTTTCTTAATAATTGAACTACAAATAATTCAGTTACTAACAGAAAATGCAGTAATGTATTATTATTATTATTATTATTATTATCATCATAATCAAACTACAAAATCTCTTTAACATACCTGTAATCCTTTTTTCTTACGAACTGTGTTTTCCAAAGATGACTGAATATCACTACCAAGGATTTCTGCAATATCTCCAAGTCCAGCATCATGCCCATGTTTTGAGCCAACTTCCTTCTTCGTATGAATGCCAAAAATGTCTGAGATTATGTCAGTTTCTCCCTTTTCACCCTTCACAAACTGCACAAGTTCAGCTCTGATGCCATGCTCAATACCTTCAGCTTTTTCTGCTTCCATAACATCATCATGGATCCCAAACTGTGTTGGGTCAGGCATGTCTCCTAATATTTTAGTAACTTTAATGTTTTTGGCTCCTTCAACCAGGCCACCCCCAAATACAGTGCTCCAAAGAATCTGGAAAATCCCCCATACTATAGTAAAGAACAGTTGGAACATTCCCACGAATAAGATCCAGAAAAAGGAGAAAAACATTTTCACCATCTCTTTTACTGTCATCTTTCTAACTTTCCTGTATTGTTTCCTTAGGTTCTTCACAGTGACCATTTTAAAAAAGTTAGCAACATTCTTCTTCACTGCAACACAGGCCATTGCAAAAGCTGATGCAGATTCCAGGGACTTTCCTTCTTCCTCATCATCTCCAATATCCACCACATAACAAGGCTCTGCTTCTTCCTCTTCCTCGGGCCTCTCAGATGAATCCGTTTCAGAGATCTGGGATGCTAATTGCATTTCAAAGATAGTGTCTTCACAGAAATTCACAAAGAGTTCCATTTTTTCTTGCTCTCCACCTTCATTTACAACATCAAATATGAACTGCCTTTTGGATTCCTTCACCTGCGGTTTCTCCCACTGCATTCTACTGGATTCACTGATTTCAAAGTAAACTCTCTCTATTTTCTTTGCTCCACCCATTATCTCAATACGGCCAAGGTATGGTTCAAAGTAATTAAGAACACTTTCTGCAGGTTCAAGTAAGCTCTGAAGGCGTGAATCATTAGGCATGTGCTCTGAAAGGTTTGTTAGCAATACTGCTACATTAAATCCAATGTCTTTGGCTGGTTCATGGAATCTTTCCACAAAATCAACATAGTTAAACATATCATTTTCATCAGCTTCTGCACAGGACAGCAGGAATTCAATCTCTGACTGTATGTATTGTTTTTGAGCCTCCATTGATTTCTGGAATTCCTTCTTTGAGATGATGCCTTTACCATCTGGGTCATGCTCTTTGAAAGCATCTGAGTTAGTCAGATCTTTTAACTTGAGAAACATGTCAAAGAACTTCAAAATCATTTCTACATTGCTAGATGATTCTACAAGCGTGTCTACCATTTGTTTTCCAATAGTTCCGTTTACAACGTTACCTAAATAGTGTGTGAAAAGAGGAAGTTATTTTCCATCACTACATTTTAAATCAATAAATTACATATTCATGCTGAGAACAGACCAAAAATGTTCTTAAATTTTTGTAATTGTTCTTTCAACATGCTTTTATGTAGAAGTCCTTTTTTTAATGGCTGTGTATATTCCAGCATAATTGTTAAATAAATATGAAATAAGTTTTTTTCCTGGCATTACATAAAGGCAAATAAAAAACAGTTTAGAAAGATTAACGTAATTATCATACTTTACATTATAAAGCTGAGATAATCATATTTGACAATAAAGAGAAACAGGTCCAACCTTCGAGCAGTGACAAGAGCATCACTACCATATCCTTTAGCAGATCTAGCAGTTCTTTAAGCAATTCAATCTGAGCAGCGTCCTGTAAAAAAAATTGACCATAAGATTGTTTTTTTTCTTTGTGTTTATCTGGAAAACTAAATACATTTGGAAAAAAACAGTATGCAGGATGGTTATCTAAATGCAGTTCACATTCTTCAGCAACATTTCATTGTCATTTTATTATGATTACTATCAGAAGTTTTACACGATATGAGGGTAACTGCCTACAGCAGAGGTATTAATATCATAAAGATTAGCTTTAATAAAACATTAAGGAGTACAGTATCCATCTCAGAAAGAATCCATTCTTTCTCACTTCACAAGGAATATTTAATGGCAGAATGCATTACCACTCAAACAGAACTAGAACTGTTTAGTTTAACTACAAAATAGGGTAAGTCTAACATGGATTTGTGACTAACACAAAGGACCTAAAACCTGTTAAGTATCCTGAAAATTCTGATATATATCTGTAGGATGGGGAGATATCTTACGCATAAGTCGGAGGGTAACAGAGACAGTGAGTAAGATTGAGGAAATAACTCTGCACTGTGACATTTGTTGCCCGGTGGCTTGTATGGGTACACGAAGTCGCAAAAGAACCGAGAAGCCTGAACCTGTGAAGAGGGGTGGGACTCCACAATGCCCTGCACTGAAATGAACACTGCCTGTTGTGCTCCTCCTCAGTGCCTGTGATGAATTAACTGCACAAGCTGACTGTCACGTTCCCTCCCTCTTTGAATCTGTCCCAGATTTTCTCTTGCCCTGCGTAGCTGTAGCACAGGAACCATGCTTTTAATGGTGCTTCTGCTCTGACAGGTCATCAGGTTTTGGCAACAGGGAGGAAGGGACCAAACTGCCACCTTCATTATCAGCACAGTATAATTGATTTGGAAGTGGTGAGTTTGATATTAGAAAAGGTGAGTTCATGGTGACAACTGATGCTAAAAGGCGCGATACGAAGGTGCTAGTCCTGAGATTCAGTCTTGGACCTCTACATTACAATAGCCCTATGCACAAGCAGCGAGTATCAGCACATTCATTATTTTACAGCTTTCAACACACACTTCACTGGAATTTATATACATGTGCAAAGAAGGATTACTTGACTGCTGAAAATACCTGTGAAAGTTTCATCTGCATATTGGCAAAGACGTGAAGAAAGCCAACAACTGCATCCCATAGCCTACTATGAGCCAGACTCTGTTGATTACCTATGCAAGGGCCCTAAAAAAATTAAGAAAACCACATTTTTTATTTATATAAAATAAAACAAAACAAATAAAACAATTTACTTTCCTAAGATTTCTCCCTGAAAAAAATATAAAAAAGAAACTTCCGTTTCCCTGAAGCTACATGAGAAAACTTCCCGAGGATTCTTTAGTATTTAGTGCATAAATACTAGATTGTCTCATGTTAAATATGTGGCCATTCACGTATTTGAGTACTAACTTTACACTGGGCCAGTGATTCCATGTAACTTTATAAAAATTAAGAAAAAACAAATCCAAGTAAAGCATTTACAAATTTGTGATAGGACACAATCAGGCCATGTAATCATAAAACTACACTGTTAGTACCTTGAGCACAACATTTTATTTACCTGGATATATTCTGTAAGGGAATTGAATATTTGTTTTGTGACAGCCAAAGCTTTAGAGAAGTTACGTTGTCCTGATTCATCAATAACATCCTTTCCTGAATAGTACCAATAGAAGTCACTGATTGATTCCTAAGAAAAAAACAAAATTATATTTTCTAATTTGGGTCTGTATGCAGTATTTACTGCCTGCATTTGTATCACCAAAAGTTGAATCATTAGCATATGGAATTTAGTATTTCTGTGTCAATCTATTTCTCATGACAATAACTTTTTGCATTTTTATCTAACTATGCTCCTTGCAGAAGTGAACAATGAAATAAAATAACAAACATCTCGTTTCACACAGAATTATGAAAAGTCATCTATTTTAAAGGGAAAGAAGAGATTAAATAATTTAAATCAGAGTTATTTATTTTAGATATCCTTAAAGAGGGGGTTTTCACATTTGATTCCAGTAAAATGTAAATTTATGAATACATATACTCTATTTCCTCTGTTTTTTCCTCACCTGAAGACGCAAGAGGTAGTCAACTGTACTAATGATTATATTCACAGTAGTGGTGTTGCCCATCTGAGTACGTAGGTAGTTTTGAAAATCTAAAATAAAAAGTGATTTGTGCTAGGTTAATATATATAGGAATAAAAAATACAAGGGTATTTTTGTACATTTGTGGAGCCATGGAGAATACCTTGTTGAGTACAGATGCCTATGAGGTGGAAATTGAACTACAGTAGACCACAATGTAAATACAACTGAGGAATTGTTATCAGTATGACTTCCAATAGGCTTTACTATTACTGATTGGCATAAAAACTAAAATTACCGTAAGACTTCAAACCTAAAATTCAACTCCAAGATTCAAATTGTTGGTATGCCAGTTTCTCTTCAGAAAACGAAATGAATTAGAAGAAAAAAACCTGTTAGAGTCAGTTCCATTCAACTCTATTTAAGAACAAGCTCATCACACATTTTCTCCCAAAATTAATTACTTATAACACTTACCATTGTTATGCCCTTCACAGAGCAGTTGCAAAAATCTAAATAGATCTCGAGTAAATTCATCATGCTGCAACACTTTTTCACCTTTAGAATATATAAATACAATGATTATATGACAACTGTTATGATTAAATATGCAGAATACATAACCTTACAGCAACCTTTAAAACTGGAATTCTAATAAAAACCAGTATTATAAAAGCATTAAAGCAATTTAAAAGAAACAGACTGATACTAATGAAAAGAAAAACTGAGACAGAAAAAGCAAAGCCCAAGTATTTAGCACTCCAATGCATCCATGGTTAAAAANAAAAAAAAAAGGAAAAAAGAAAAAAAAAAGAGAAAACAACAGGATATATATATATAAGTAAATGGTTAGTCATAACGGAAATCATGCCTTAAATATGAATGACACTTCTGTAATAAGCATCAAACTGTTTATCCAAGCTGAACACACAACCTACTGCAGACCATAAAGCTAAACCTAAAGATATCTGGGAAGATGCAATTAAAGATTACTCTGTATTTGCAACACATTTTTGCAACAATAGGATCAAAAACTGTAAACCCAAACATACCACGCTCACGAACGATGACTGTGGATCAAAGAAAAATAACAAGAATATAGGATAAGAATATTGAAAATTACAATGTTTTTCTTAAAAATTATTGCTAAAGATTTTGTAAAACTAAAGCATATTCAGAACTCAAAGCTAGAATTACTTATAGTAAGTTTATCAACAGAAACCTCAAGCTATAGTAAATAACAGTTCTAGTTAAAGAAGGAAGCGCAAATAATGTTTTAAGCACTATTGGAATCAATTTAATTTTACTTACGAGTTCCTTCTTCAGTAACCATTCCCAGGCCTTCTGCTTTATTTTGTCTCTCAAATGCATTCAAGTCAAGAACACTTATATTGGGAAAACAAACAAACAAAGAGGAAAAAGTACTATAGTACACAGTGAAAAATTATTTTCTTCTAGAAAATCTCTGAAGGCCTTCAACAACTAGTCTTGACCCACCGTGACATGCATTGCCTCGTATTTTATTTAATATGAATATTAAATAAAAGAGCTTGGGATGAAAATAAGGGTTCAGTGTCCATTTCTGAAAAGAAATGAGTCTCAGATCAGGTCTCTCCACTTACCTAACTTCACTTCCCAGTAACGTCATTCATGGTTTCATGTATAAATGAAAAGTGGAAAAGGAACATGAAATATTACTCTTTACATTGACTTAAACCTGCCTGCCAAGAGGACATTACTGCAGTTATTTCTCAGTCACACTGTTTTCCACTGTTATCACTATTATTTCTATTATATTGTTACTGTATATATTAGGTATTATGATGTTATTCAGAAGACATATGGATTCAGAGATTCCATATCTTCCAAGGTCAAGATACACTGATATCTGAATTTTCTTTTGTTAACGTGACATAGCCCAGGACATGGAATAGCAGATGATGATTATTCTCACCACTCAGTCAGACTACTTTCATTCTAACAGTCCAAATAATTCTATGATTTTTCTAATTATTTTTCAGTTAAACAGCAATGCAGTCATGTGTTCTACTATCTTGTGATATCACAAGACTATCTTGTGAAACCAAAAGCATTTTTAAAGCATCATTTTCATTCTCTTATTGGTGTTCAAGTGATTTTATCAAAACCTTTTTTAATGAATTCCTGACCAATACACATACACAATTGGTAATATCATCACTGCAGGTCCTGTTTGAGCAAGTCATTGCCAAATTGTTCTACATAAATGCAAAAGTTACAAGATAGATGTTATTTAATTGGGTTGCATCTCTAACAAACCTGACAGATATGCAGAGGGTTCAAGTGAAGAGACAGAGATTATGTAACTTGTCAGAGATTTGCAGAAACTGAAAGCCTAGTAAAGCTCCACTGACTTGTCTCTCCTTCAGGGATGTGCACCCTCAGTAGGAAGTTTGCAGATGACACCAAGTTGGGTGGAAGTGTTGATCTGCTTGAGGGTAGGAAGGCTCTACTGAGGGATCTGGGCAGGCTGGATGGGTGGGCTGAGACCAAATGTATGAGATTCAACATGACCAAGGGCGGGGCCCTGCACTTGGGTCACAACACCACCATGCAACGCTACAGACTTGGGGCAGAGTGGCTGGAAAGCTGTCTGGAGGAAAAGAACCTGGGGGAGTTGGTTGATAGCCGGCTGTATATGAGCCGGCAGTGTGCCCAGGTGGCCAAGAAAGCCAACAGCATCCTGGCTTGTATCAGGAATAGTGTGGCCAGCAGGAGTAGGGAGGTGATCATCACTCTCTACTGGGCACTGGTGAGGCCGCACCTCAAGTACTGTCTCCAGTTTTTGGCCCCTCACTACAAGAAGGCCATTGAGGTGCTGGAGCTTGTCCAAAAAAGGCCAACAAAGCTGGTGAAGGGTCTGGAGCACAAGCAGATGAGGGAACTGGGGTTGTTTAGTCTGGAGAAGAGGAGGCTGAGGGGAGACCTTATCGCTCTTTACAGCTACCTGAGGAGGTTGTAGCTAGGGGAGTGTTGGTCTCTTCTCCCAAGTAACAAGTGATAAGATGAGAGCAAATGGCCTCAAGTTGCACCAGGGGAGGTTTAGATTGGATATTAGGAAAAATGTCTTCCCCAAAAGGGTGGTCAAGCACTGGAACAGGCTGCCCAGGGAAGTGGTGGAGTCACCATCCCTGGAGATATTGAAAAGATGTGTAGATGTGGTGCTTAGTGACATGGTTTAGTGGTGGACTTGGCAGTGTTATGTTAACAGTTGTGCTTGATGATTTTAAAGGTCTGTTTCCAACCAAAATGATTCTATGGCTTCTCTCCATCCTTAAGAACCATCTAGACAGAAAATTTAGGAGATGTGAGACCAGGAAAGGAGTCATTACATTTTACTTTTCTACCTCTCCGAATTAAGCCTTCAAAGGCATACACAGTCTTTGCTTTATTTTCTCCTTTGGAAGAATATTCTAAAAGTTTAACATACTATTCCTCCAATTCACAAAACTTTCCCACACAAGTTCTACAGTCTGTGACTTCTGTAGTTTAAATCTAACAAATCCACTTGCACCGAGCCATAAGCCACCAATCCAAATAGAACTGAAAATGTAATAATGCGATTTATGCTTTTACCTGCAGGACTGCATCAAGCCAGAGAGACTTTGAAAAAATCCCGCATCCTTTTTCTCCTTCAGGTAGTCTAGCATTTTCTAGAGGGTATACATTTTTTTGGGGAAAAAAAAAAATCTATATTAAAATTTTATGATTTTACAACTTCCTGAAATACCAGTTGAAACAGAGACCACTGGCATGCAATATCATTATTATTGTACCAATAATAACCTGATATTCCTTCACCGTTCAGCTTAAAATAAAATACACTAAAATAAAAACACAGCAGAACACTAAAATTCTCAAAATTACTTGCCTCCTTTATGCAAGTAGGACTCACAGTAGTGAGAAAAGCATTACCTGTTGAACTATGGTATTCCCACCATTTAGAATAGCAATACCAAGTTTTAGTGTTTCAACAACCATCGGTCCCGTATGGCCTGTCAAAACAAGGGTACAGTCATTAAAACTTGCAATTATGAACCATGCAACCAGAAAAGCAGCCTAAAATTTTACCTCGTACAGTGGTAATTGACTTTTATTTTGCCTCATTATATACCATAAACAAGTTGTATATGATATACATATCATAGGCACAATGACGTAATACACTATATATATGTATAGCATCATACCTATGATATGTATATCATGTATACCTTTAATACTTCACAGAACATTACCTTTGCTTGCACTAATCATCTGAAGGACCATCTCAGCAGCTCCACGATCATGTAAGCGAGCTTGCTGATAGAGAGTTCTCTGTTTTTCCATTTCTTTCTCCTGGGTTTGGGAAGAAAAATGAGAACAGAATACAGAGCAGAACTGATTCAGGAAAAATAAGAAGATGAGAAATCTGAAGGTGTTGGAGGCCATCTGCCTCCATTATCCATAGGTGGTTTCTTTCTTTTGTATGAATAACCTAGCAAACCAGCTCAATACACACTGTGTTATCCTTGCATATATTCTGCTGGACATATTTCAAATACTTGCACATTAGGCAATGAGAAAGAAATGCTATTTAAACTCTCACCTCAAATGTCTTTTCTTTTTCTTCTTCTTCTTCCTCTTCTTCTTCTTCCTGACAGCTCTTTTCATGTTAAAAATAGAAATAATGAGATTTACCTTGTCATGAAACATAATGCCTATTTTTTACTATAGTATTTCTAAAAAAATGACCAAAGAAAGTTTTCAAGCAATAATTAAAGGCATTAAGATTTGAAATGCTTGTAATCATAAATATTTGTGCTCATCCACACTAACAAGCTGATATTCCCTAATATATGAGTACTTCAGGGTATCCTTCCAACTGCATATACACCCTGTAACTGCAGGCTATGTGTTCTGCCATATTTCTATTTATACCCATAATATTTACCTTCACAGGCAAACTCTCTTCACATGTGTCTACAGTAATCAATGTTGCAAAAACTTATTGTCAAACTTATTTTTGACAGACTTCAAATATAAACTCCAAAATAATTACCCAAAGAATAAAGATAACTAATATTGGTAAGACTGCTCATGAGTTAATTCTTTATAAAACAAAGTGCCAAGTGATATCAACAGGATTGCACCTAGTGGAATTTTCTAATATTATTTTTATGTAGGAAATTTATTATTATTATATAACTCTGACTGCATTTACTTCATTAAAAATATAGAAATTACTAGTATCAAGCAGTCCACATAAAAACCAGGAGGACAGGGTTCAAAAAGCATCTAAAATTAATAGGAAGTACCTGAGTGGAGTAAGGAATGGAGCTTGAAATTATATATTTACCTTTGCCATCATGGCAGAATAGGCAATATATAAAGGATCATCTTCTAGTTTGCTATAAAGAATAAAAAAAAGATTTAAAATTATGTAGTAATGTAAAATGATGTAGTAATAAAAATATATGATATTCCTACTAATATATACATATCATTTTATGAAAGGGTATTTTATTAAAAGATACACATGTCTACTTGAAATGCTATTACACTTGAAAATTGTATTATAAATATATTTTCTTCTCTCAAATCAAGTCTCTAACTTTTTAATTAAACAATTTAGAGGTATATTTGGACATTCAACTTAGTCATGTCTGGTAAGTAAGGATCACTGGCTGTCACAGGTGCAGAGAAATGTTATGGAGATATAAATTAGAATAATTATAACTGTCAGATGGCAAGATTATGTTAGTCATACAGAAAAAGTACGTGAAGCACTGTATTACTCTAATTATGTGTAAAATAATCAACAGTCTAAATTCAAAACAGAAACTGGCACTGAGATTTATGTAAATCATCAGTGAAACCTTTTCTGACATGCTGAATAAAATGTAATGAGTACCAACAACAAGAACACACGTCTATTACCAGCAGAGACCAGGGGAGGGTACTCTGAATGAACCAGCAGTTCCTGTAGACTTTATGTTTCTATGAGAATTCATGCTCTGTTATTTCTGTATTGGATATTTGCCAAGATCTTAAAATGTCAAAACCAGTCAATATTTGTCTCAATATAAAGGTTATACTGAGTTTAAATACATGTAAACACTAATGAAATGGAGAGGGGAAAAAGTATTCACCATGCACAATAACGAACTGCGGTTGTGTTAAATCACTTCTGTAATGTTATTAGAAATTCAATTACTGCGTGCTTTTGCTCAATGTGCTTTTCAATACAGCTCTTTTTACCTTCTCTCCGTGAGAGCGCTGCGACTAAAATAGAGGATAATCTGATGAAGTGGATCAGGCTGTTTTTTCTCAGTTTCTTCCTCTTCCTCTTCCTCTTTTTTTGGAGGTGTCTGTCTCAAGATTTATATCAGAATATACAAATTAAGCTTCATGAGTAAGAAAAAAATTGAGTAATTAAGCTTAGGAAAGGATTTCAGTAATTTTATCCTGTCCAATTTGTATTAACTTCCAGTATTCATCTTATTCAGCAGCTTACAGCATAACCTGCAACATTAGGTGCCTGTATGACTCAGAAGGAGTTAGAGTGGGTGATTGTTATTCATATGTGATAGTAACATTGGAAGTTTCTGTTTTGTAAGGTATTGAGAATGAGACAGTGAAAATCTTAGGGAAGCCTTATTCAGCAGAAATTACGTGTTTCCAGTGAAACAGAGTTGAAAGAAAGTCCCAGCTCAATTTTTTAGCAGGACAATTATTGGTAGGTAGAATTACTTTTAATAATATTATCAGGTAGATCCTATTCAGACTACTATTTGCTACAATACTTTGATATATAATTTCTAGGTAGCCTTGATTGAACAAATGTAAGAACTGCTTTTATTGTCAACTTCAAACATTTTCTGGCAGTTTAAGACATAACATAGCCAGCACTGGCAAAAGAGCAGCATATCACCTTTACCTTACTTATGTTATCACCCCTTTGTAGGGTTTGTAATTATTGTAGAATCATTATAATTATAGTAATAATTGTAATTACAGAAGTTCAATTTACTTCTCCAGTAAACCTGAAGGAATTGTAATCACTGTTTTGACTAACGGCCTCATTCCTTCCTTTAGAAAGAAACAAAAAAAAAAACAAAAAAACTGTGACCATAAAATTGTCCAGAATATGAGAAGAATATATTAGCTGTAATTTCAAAAAAAATCATACAATCTTCTATACCAGTGGGTCTTTAGAAAGCGCAACACATCTGCTTTTGCTAACATTGAAACATCTCCTGATACATCTTCATGTGATCCATGAAGTTATACATTCATTTTCATGGTGTTTAGGTACTATGGAAATAGGCCCCTTGGAAGTATTTTAGACAAACTAACTACAGAGAGGGAAGAGAAAAAGCACTAGGCTTTCTGAATCAATGTTCCATAACAAATGCTGATGTTTACTAATGTCTTTTATCGAGTAACATGTAAACTAAATTTTTGCTGAATATGGCTGCATATATTTCCTTCTCCTTATGATGTATCGACAAGAAAAAAGCAAAATTAATTTGCATCAAAGCTGGAAATGTTAAAATTAAATATTATGCATCAACAAAAATTTTAAAAAGGGGAAAAGGATCAATTGTGTCAAGCTTTAAAAAACCAGTAAATAAAATATAGGAACATAGGAATTCCCATAATGGCAAAAATAGTCTCATAGTTCATGTAGTCCATTTCTCTTCCAAAGAATGAGTATCACATAGTTCATCTGAAGGTGTAAACCACCTTAATGCACTTCAGTGTGCACCACAGGATGAATGCCTTTTTGACCACAGCAGAAAATTACCTTATGCCCTGGAGCATAAGGATTAATATTTTATAAGTTTATGCATATGCATACAGTACACAAAAATTAAATATAGGTAATAATAGATACATAAAATATACACTGAAGTGGGCACTGAAAAATATGCCCAGTTATGTCAGTACTTACAGCCAAATCCTGAACTAGTTTCTCCTCAAATGAATATTCCTCTGTTTCTATCCAATAGTTCTGATAGCCATGGAGGAAGAGGTTAATAGAACGGTGCCTGGGGGGGTTGTGAAAGTGAGATCAAGAGGGGTAACGGAACATAGTATAACAGCTCAGGTGGTTAATGATTAGTAAGGATACGTATTTGTACAATTCTGATCCTCTGATTGGTCAGTGACACAAAATGCAAACCATAGCTAACATTCAGTGACAGATCTGCATGTACTTTTGAACAGTCTTACTGGTTTTTTAATACACATATGTATACATTACGGTTTGCTTTGAAGGCTTTGGGAGTGCTAATATACATTATATGTGAAACTGCAGGACTGGGACCTTAATGCAAGCATGGGAAAAATACACACTTGAAGAGACTGAGAATGAATGGGTGGGATTTACACCTGTGAGATGTAAATCTAGTTTACTAGACTTAGGACATTGAGACAGCAGAAGTTGGCCATTAACAGAATAATTATCAAGTGCTTTCCAGCATGTTATCTGCAGACAATGATTGCCTTCTTCCACATAAGAGAAGCATAACCTCAGCTTCTTGTTTCTGTTCCAAATCAGGGCAGTATTAACATGTCCTCAAAGAAGCTGGGTTAGAAATACACAACACCTGCTCTAGAAAATGACCAATTTTAGAAAAATCTTAGTATATTAATTACTACTATACAGTATTTATTAACTTTCAACAGAAAATACAGCTCATAGTAGTAAGACTACATATAATAATGGCCAAACCAGCCCATCTTTACATTATATTTGTGGGGAAATTTTTTTTTGAGGTGCACTACATGAGGCTACAAAGGTTGTTCCAAAGAGCCTTTTCATTTACTTTTATCCTGCACCACTAACAAAAGCTATACAAATTGGCTGTATATACTATTGTTTAAATACACGGTGCACATGAATTATGATTTTATAATGGAATAGCTATTGAGCCAACCTTCTAGCTTTTCCTGCTGGTACTGGTGCCATTTTATTATCAAATTTCAAAAACTGACCAATCAGAATCCCCTCTGAAAATTGTACAAATTCATGTTTTATGATAACGTCAGATCATGGCTGGGAAGGAATAAGTGTGTGCATAAGAAAGAGGCTCTCCACAAGTTACATTACCGTTAACTTGAGTATAAGCCTGTCATACTGAGTTTTTTCATGTACTTTTTCCAGCCAAACACGTTGAAAGGTGCTCAGGAAGAAATTGCTAATTTTGTGTCTGAAGAAAAGCATATAGGTTTTCATTGAAGAAAGGCACAAGTTAAGTTCAATAAAGTAGTCAGAAAGTATGTATTCATAAACTGTGTATGAAAAATTGCCATGTACAACTTCGCTGTATCTATGTGCATATACAGATGACAGACAATAAGACAACTTTTTTTTTTTACAAATAATTTTCCTTAAAACATCAAAAAAATACACACATCTTGGAGAAAACATTTATCACATAAGACACTTTTTCAAAGCCATGTACATTCATTAAACACAGAACATGAAGAATTAGTGTTTCCTAACCTGTATTTTTTTTTCCTTGAACAATAAAAGTATTTGAAAATACAACTTTTTGTTTGTTTGTTTCTCCAGCCACTTCTCAGAAAAGAAAGTACTTGGAATATTTATGGTAGAAGTTAGTTTTCTATGATTTAACAAACACCTGCACATCAATAGACATTTCAAATTCTGAAATATCTTACTGGAATTCCTAAAAGCTGATATATGTATACAAATGTATCTTGAAGAAATTTAAATTCACATGTGAGATTAACATTAAAATATATTGAAAGCCACCTAAATCTCCACGAAATTTTCAAAAGAAAGAGCTCCTTATTTCTGAAGATATTAATAGTTTCTAGGATAAATGAAAGGGTACCACCATAATGTTCACTTACCACTCTTTAAATTTGATGCTAGAATTAACTAATTTAGAAATAACACTCCCAATATAAAGCTGCAACTAAAATCAGAAAATATACAAGATAAAGAGAGCTGCATTTGAAACTCTGGTTCAGAGGGATTTACATAGCTCCTAGAATTAATGATACCCCACCAGAAAAATCTCCCTAGGGTTCAGAGGAGTCTTAACAAAATCAATTTAAATGATGGAGATAGTTATAAGTGCATAATAGTGTGATAGGCTCATTTTCCTGTCATAATCCTATGATTTATCTAGAAAAAAATATTTGTCTATAAACTAATGAATGTTAAAAGTTTTTTCTGCACCTACAAAGTGAGCAATATACCTAGAAGTCCCTGCTCATTGCAGGGGGACTAGGTGACTTTTAAAGGTCCTTTTCAACTCAAACCATTCTATGATTTTATGATTCTAAGTCTAAAGTGGTTTTTTCACTCTTACCTGTTTTGAAGCGCAAACATCACAATTAATTGGCTAAAATAGTTTTATGACAGTTCATTTTTTAGAATCTACATGCAAAATAACTGGACAGATTTGCCTCACATTTATATTTAAATTTGGAGTAAACTCCACAACAAAATCTACCATAAAGTTTGAGAAGAACCAACCTCAGTCTTTTTAACATAGAAATGTTTTTAATAAAAATGAGAGATAACGTAAATATTCTTCTTCAATGAGTATTACTCCATATTTTCTTGAAAATGAATCTGCAGATTCATAACCCATTTTTCCCCTTGGCAAGTGTTCCATCGACCTCAAAAATAATACTTATTTTTTAAAAAGCCATTTTTGGGTGCTCACATATATTCAAAATATTTTAAGAGTTTTATAAATCCAGAATATGCTTGGGGGGGAGGGGGCAAGCTCACCAAAATGTTATAATGAAATAGGTGCTCTTCATACCACTTTCTCTTCCTTTTACAAACACAGTTCTTGAAGATGAAATGGTTGATACTAGCCAGTTGGTTCTTTTGTTGTACTTAAACCTTTTCAGTTCTCTGGTCCTTAAAGATTGCCTGCTGGTAGTGACTACTTAGAGAAGTTATTATAGTCTAGAACTACTATTTTTTTATAAAGGAAGTATGTGTGCTTTTTACAGTGTAACTGCCTTTTTATTTATCTTGTGCAAACCTAATATTCTTCCAACATGTTAGTGGCACAGCTACAAACCTTTAGTTGACACCAGGCATATAGATTGGCTTTAATAAAAGCATTTAAAAATGCAATGCAACTGTTCTGTTAAATACTTGGCTAAAAGTCTTTGAACAAAAATATTAGGTGAAAAAGTGCAGAAGAAGGTGAGAAGCAAAGTTAATTAAAGATGCACTTAGGCTGTATCTCAATAAAAAGAAGATTTGCTGAGAAGAAACAGGGTAAAAAAATTTACCCTAATGCTTCATGGTCTTAACATTCTATTTACAGCAGTAGATGGGTCCAGGCACAGTACACACTTAATCTCAGACTTTGTGGTATCTACTTCCAACTGGAGTAAGAAGCAGAGCAACACACAAGTCCAAAGTATCATTCTGCACTGCTCTGACCCAACAGCTACTTTAATGCATGTAACATTCTGATGTAGTAGCTAAAGATTGCCTCAGACAAGCTAAAGAGCACAAAATGTTCATGCAGTAGGAGAGGAACAGCCACACAAAGTTAAAAATAGAGAAAAGAATACAAACACAGGAGAATAAAAAGAGCAACCCATCAGAGGCAAAAAAGGGACAGAAACAGCAACATCTTAACAATTTTCACAGGTAACTTGAGGAACTATACAGAGTAACAGCTGACAAAAATGAAGCATTTTGGTTTTGAAGCACTGTAATTCCTATGGTCTTTTCCCCCTCTGGTTATTTGTCACGTAACAAGTATTTTGCTACTGTGAGGAGTTAGCTGATAACTAGCCAACTCTTATCTTTTAAACATAATTACATAGGCCTAACGATCAACAAATATGTAGATATGCACACAAGCAATACTTGCATTCAGAAATGTAAACAAAGTTATGAAAAAATAAACCTTTAAGCCCTTTACCTTGGCAGGTTGTATAATGGTGCCATTCTGAAACAGGCAACAACTGCCCTTTTACGTTGTTTTGACAGGAGTTTGTGCCAAACAGCTTTCTTTGATCTCAGTGGTTGTTCAACCTATGGGAAAATATCTTCTAGTACATACAATGGAAACACTTCAGCTTTTATTCAAAATTTTTTCTGTAGCTAGTAGTTAAGGTAGCTAGAAAATTAGAAAATGTAACAAATGCTCCTCATAATCTGAAAAAAAACCCCATTCTTTGGGGGTTTTACTTTGTGTGTGTGTTTCATTTTTTTTTTCTAAATTAATATTGCAGAAGAATGGGGGCGTTATATGTAGTACCTCTCAGTTCATACAGAAAAGCTTGAAATGCCAGAATATGTCATTTGCGGGATTCCTTGGGAAATTTAAGAAACGCTTATTTTGTCTGTTTGTAACTATCCATAGTAAGTTGTTCATGTGATTGAATGTCTGTGCTCTATCACTTGTGAATGGAATGGATTCACTTTATGTGGGAAGAGTACAAATGCCTTTTTGTATTTAAATTGTATAATTTGAATGAACAGGCAGCCAATTCAAAAGCTGCTACAGCATCCTGAGGTGCAGAAACAGCAGCTAAACCCAGTATATTAAAAATAAGTGCACATGCAAACATCTCTTCTACTGAATGGTGAGGATTTGTATACTATACTTCCTGTCACTGTTCACAAAATTTTGCATGGGAAAATAAACCCTGAGTTTTCCCTGAAGCTAAATTGAGGTGGTTCAACAGATTACGCTAAAAACTTTGTATATATACACATCTGTATGTGCATGCATGTGTGCATGCACGCATGAGTGAAAATATTTTTTATATGGAAATTTTAATGACACTCACTGAAGTTGAAATAATCTATACAGAGAAAAAAATCCCTCATGTTAATTTTAAACAAGCACACCATAGATATTTAACTTTTTACCTGTTCCAGATGATACAGGGCAGCTGATATCCTCTGCACGCGTTCCACATTTCTCTCAGGGTCAGTAGGTTCATCGCTTTTCAAAATGTCTTTGTACAGATTTAACTGCCATTTCACAGCTGGATCATCAGACTGAAAACCAACATATTTTGTAAGCTGCTGAATGGAGATACTGAATTTGACTACCACCACTATTCTCATAGTATAACATTACAGGTACTCATGCTTCTTCTGTCCCCCTGTAGTCAGAATTAACATCTGCTAGTTGCTCAGAAAAATGGCATTGGATTCTGTATACTGTTGGGTAACTGAACTCAATTCTTAAGCAAAGTTCTATATTTTTATTTCGTGAAACCAAATAAAGTACCCTGGGACTTCCATATCTGACTTAACTGCATTAAAAATAAAGAAGCACTTTTAGTACTGGGATTGAGTTTAAACTCCTTGAAGGACTTCTCCACTGACAGTGGAAAGCTGTTTTATAAAGTCTATAAAAGACAGCTGGAATTTCAGTAGGTGAAGACTTACAGCCAAAGGTTTTGGGTTTATTTTTTTTGCAAGACAGAAATAGGAGAAACACATTAGAATTACTTAGTGTGTCCAATTTAGGTTTATGTAAGCACAAATTCATAGCAACCAGTCAGTCATCTCCCATGACAGATAAATGAGTTACTCCTATCATGTACAAACACTGTAGGCAATGATCTAAATTATTTGCTATTTACAGAATGATGAGGACTCCATTTTGATATCACCTTTGACATTGTATTCACCATATAAATAGTAGGAACAAGAACGTGCTTGTAAAACTCGTAAGTGTTAAGATGACACGAGCTTTTCTTATTTTATCGCAGTCACTTTAAAATGCATATATTCTTAGAAATACTACTTAATCATTAGTGCAAGCTAAGTTCAAGAAGGCAAGCTGAAGTAATATTTTATTATATATATTATATTTTATTTTATTTTCTTCTTGAATCAAGTTGATTCTAAGTAATTATGGGTTTACAACTAGCAATATCTCAATTCTTTACACTTGTCCCATTCTATAGGACTTCCTGAAACTTGAAAATACCAGGGAAAACTACAAATAAACTAACTATTGTCATAAAAAAAAAAATTCTGAAGAAAAATTTTAAACTAGCAATTTTTCTAATAAATTTTCACATTTTATTTTGGTTTTTACATATCACAATAAACAAATTGTGACTTCTGTTTTTTAAAAGTGCACATCAGCATCTTTAAGACAAGTATTTTTATATTACCTTTTCCTGCAAATGTAAGTTGTTACGTAAATGTTCTTTGACTTCGTCATCAGTGTCCCTCTGTAGAAAGGTAGAAGTGTTTTTCAATTCAGATTATGATTCATGCCACAAGAACATAAAACAGCTAGTATTTTAATATTGAAACTTAATATCTTTTGTTTCCAAAGTATGTAAGTTACCAGAAGGGCATGGTAGAAAGGCTTTCTTTCATTTTGACCACATGGAATAAACTTTGAAGGGAATGAAAGCTAACTAACGGCTTTTCAGTATTCAATCCAAATGGATGTCCATATGTAAAAATATACTTTTATGGAAAACAGCACAGAAATGATGGCAGCTGCCTATACACACCACTTTTTCTTGTGAAAGCACAAATTAGCAGCTATAATTGCTTACAGTACATTGATATATTTAGTTATATTGGCTGCTTAGCTATCCTTGCCTCAAAATTCAGTTTATAGAGTTCTGCTCATTTTGCACTAAAAACTGCCACAGAGTGTACACTTACATGGCTGTATCTAGTCTTAGCCAAAGAGATGAGCTCTTGATCTCCAGGAGTACACATATTCAAACCAATAGGAAGCATCTTTTTTAGTGCAGCTACAATCAAGGATGTTTGTATGGAGTACAAATCCCCTCTACGTTTTGATTTCTTTCTCTCTTGATCTTGTCCTCCAGACTATAATTAAAAAAGTAGAAAAGTAAATTCCTGTAATTCTCTGGTCACACATTTTTTCCAACACTCTCTTCCCCTAATGGTCCAAGGAAATTATGTTCCTGATCTAGTATAATTAATTAAAAATGCTACATTAGAGGAAGGGTGTACAATCTTGAGCAGGAAATGTAAAGAAATAGTTCTGTTGTGTGGCAATGTGGAAATTGCAATGACAGTAATGTTTTAGTAGCAGTAACATACTTTTGTGTGCATTCATACATATGAATCTAACTATATTTTCTGGATCTCACCTTTCAAATCAGAAACAATGCTAAAATTCAAAGCTGAGTCAGTCCGTTACAGAGACAAAGTCAGGATATTTACATTTTTGTTAGAAACTTACATAAAGATAGTTATGCAGAATCTGACTGAATGAATATTGTCTGATTTGTCTCAACTGAAAAAGAGCATTATCTGAAAGGCTTTGAATCAATGCAATAAAATCCCAGTGAATTAGTGCCTCTGGGAAAGGCACTGCCCTTTGGCTTTGGCTAATACAAGTAAGTCTGGGATGAAAAATTAAGTCTTTTGCATCTTTGGAGATATTTAGTGAAAGGAAAAGGAAAACAAGACAAAGAAGTAAACAGCACAACAGAATAACATCTGCCCTATCTTCTTACAACAGACACTGTACAACAATATTTCACACACAACTTTTAATTTATGAGACAGCAAACCAAAATCTTTAGAACAGACTGATATATTTAATGAACGTATGGTAAACAACATAAAAATAGCCCAGTTCTGAATTCTTTACCTAGATTAAACTCCTGCTACACTCAGGGGGAGTTTTGCCTAAGATAAGATTTCAGGACTAGGCCTCCAGGCTTATACAACACTACAAAATAGCAAATGCTTGCATTTAACCCTCCACATCCTTTTCCCTCTGTCAATCAAGCTTTACCGACTACTGTTTTTATAATACATTGTGTAGTTCCACGTAAGGATACAGCAGAATCCATTGTAATTCAGTATCTACCAGTTATTACCACACTAGCATCACAGTAATCACCGGGGAAAAAAAAAAGGGCAGCCATACATACTCTACTCAGCGCTAAGTTTTGGCAAACTCTGTCTTGTAGATGGTGAATCTCTGTGTACGTAGCTGATTGGTGAGCATTTTGCAGGTCAGTGGGAACACACAATGGATGTGGCTTCCTTTCGTAAGGAACTAACAATTGCAAGAGAGTACTTTGCCTCAAAGCTTTGCTTTTGGAAGTGCCTTAGAAATAGCGGTGATGTAATGGCTATAATAATGACATCATTTGTACTCTACATTGACAGCAGACAAACAAATCCCACAATGTATCACTGTATTTCAGTGGCGTCACTATGCGTCTTAAATAAGGAACAACAAAATATATTAATAGATATATTATATATAATATATATATAATATCTATATAATATATACAGAGAGATATATATTTTAAAAAGTTATAGAAGGAGAGATACTGGTTTGCTTTTCTGCATCTTTATCTTGAGAACATTTTACAGTTCCAATTTTCTTTATTTTCGTTGGAGATTAGTAACTAGATATGAACAAGACAGGTGAACCTTAAAACCTGAACATTTTCAAAACGTGAAAAGAAGATCTATTCTGCCTTTGCCATCATATTCAGCTGTCTGTGAATTCACAACTCCCGCTGATAAATGTGTAAGTAGAGTCACAGACAGAAACCTAAATGACAATAAAATTATTTCTCTCTCAGTTCTAATAGGTACCTATATGAGTAAACACAATACCTTCATTTCATACGTAAAGAGCATTAAACTGGATATATTTTGCCTAAATAATTAATTGTGCTAAAAGGACCTCAACAAGAAGAATGATATAATCTAGTTGCCTAACAGCACTTGTTATGTCCAGAAATGGACATTTATTCAACAGACATATACAGAAAAAGAATTACAGATTCTCCAGGAGATTCATAATTAAATACATGTTCAAAAAGAAGAAAGAATGTATTTATACTAAAAAAAAACGAATCAGCTAAAGCTACTTAAGATGATGGAACAAATATTTTTTACTATTTCCAACCCTCCTTAAACCTTAAATTCTCAAAGATTATCATGAGAGCATTCATTAAATCCTACTCTATATACCCAGGGAAGTTTGACAACAGCAAAGCGTGAAATCAGATCTATTAGTTTAAAACAACTGCTCACTTTTTAACTTATGTCTCCATTTTAATTGATTAAAAACTCTTCACAACATCGTATGTGCGTCACAGCACATAAGGTGCAGGGAAAGATGAAAGGGATTTATGCTCCATTTCGCTGTTCATTCTGCTTCACCAGTGAATAACATACCATCATTTGAAAAGTACTCATGTATATTGGAAAAACGTATTTAAAAAAAGATAATATGCAAAGGTGAGCTATGGGTCACTGGAAATAAAGAAAATTTGAATACATTACATACATAAAAGAAACAAGGATTATTCAAATGGTTGGACTAGATGATCCTTGAGGTCACTTCCAACCTTAATGATTCTATTCTATTCTATTCTATTCTAAAAGCTTTGTCATACCTCACATCTTTAGTAAAGATCATTATAATTTTGGAAAAAAGGTAGGATTTTAACACTATCTCTTATTTAAACTTACTGGTTTTAAAGCAATCTATTAAACTACAGTCTGGGCATAGGCTATAGGACATTTCTCCCATATATTTTTCTTGAATATCATAAGCCAAATACATATTTCTGATGACTCTACTTAGGCACTGTTTTTACAATGTCTGCTTCAATATATCAGAATGCAGAAAGCAGAGGCAGAATGTACATCTAAGATAATTACAAAAGGTAACTTTACTACATTTTCACATTAAGCAACATGTGGGAGTGTGAAAGGGCATTTCAGCTGCTCTGGTCAAATACTGACACTTTAACTCTCAGAAAATTTATAGTAGGTGGAACCTGAGCCTTCACTTTGTGACGCCACTGCTATGATCAATGGAAAGAATGCTTGGAGCCTGACCATCTCTAAATCTAAAACAAAGACACATCATGCACTTTGACCTGTACCTTTACTTGCATGGCCTGTATGAAAAAAAAATAAAGGGAAAAGAACATAAGTAAAGGAGATGAAAAGATGATAATTTTACAAGTTAGTAATAAACTTACTCAGCTTTATCAGGACAATAAAAATATTATAAGTTTGTAGCTAAAACAATGACTGTAAGTGTATAATCAAATGAGATCTTGGTGAAATAATTTTTAATTGTCTTAATCCTTGTTAAATGATTGAACTTCTGAATTTATCTGTTGCTATTCAGCACTACTAGTTGCTTCAGCACATAAGGAAGTACATCTAATAAGTAAGTGCATCAATATACTAACAACTGTGGTTTTCCCCAGTATTGTTAAAAAGAGGAAGGTGTCTGGAACTCTGGATAGTCCAATAATTCAATTTTTCACCAAAATAACTCTTTCTACCTCTTTCCCCCAGCAAAATATGAGTAAGAAAAAAATATGTTTAGAAATAGAAACTAAACTTCGACTGTGAAGATGCAGCATTTCATTTATAGATGTATTTTCCCATTACATAGCTCATTATAATTGTGAAGACAGCCTGAGAGAAAACTTGACTTAAGCTCGTGTCTTTCAGCAGTACTCATTTTGAGAACACTATTATAAACTCAACTGTAACTCTCCTACATACAGAAATTTTATTCCTGTCTATTATGTTAATACCATAAACACACTTTAAAAAGCATGTATTTCATAGTCAACACTGTATTATAATTGTGTTGGGCAATCTTAAGAAGATAACAACAAAACAATGCCAAAAAAATTCAGCTGTTGTTCAGAAGAATCATTGACCAGGCATGGGAAAATACTATAGAAAACTGTTGGTTAAAAACAGATAGAAAAAACATAAATGCAAACAAGCCCCCCACCTCTGTGACAGCTCTAGTAGTAATGTTGTCTTGTGATACTTGAATTAGTCTAAAAATGTTGAAGCCACGCTATTATTTAAATCCTTTTTTTATATCTTACTGTATTTATATCACACAGTGAGAAAAAAAAATCTACAAGTCAGTAAAGAGTGAAAAACTAATCATCAAATGAAGTGTTAAGCATCTTAGAATCTTCAATACCTTACTCAGACAAATAGCAAATTTTAATCGAAAATTTCAATTGCGTGAACTATGTAGATGCAGCACAGACATGGCTCGGTAGATATACACCGAAGGTAAGTAAATACAAGACGTTAATTATATTTCATTTATTAGAGATGACCACAAAAGTAATCTACTCATGATTTACCATAATATATCTAAAGGAAATGTATTCTATGCAATTGAAATGTCCTCAAAGATGATATCTAAAATTCTTATAGAAAATACTAACATGAAATCCTGTGATTATCTTAAGTTTGAAGAAAACAGTTAGATATTACAAATGGGCACAAACCACAATGTTGTTTCATAATACAAACTTGGATTTTATGACTGCCTCAAACTTCTATAATAGGTCTATCCAAATGCTTTTTAAAAATAGATACAAAAAATTAATAATGAGAGCCAGTCAAATAAAACTTCAGTAGGAGATGCAAGTGTTTAGCAACTGAAGTAATACATCCAGCCACACATTAATTTAGATTCCAAAATTTACACAGAAAAATTGCCCACATATGTGTTACACTTATGTACATGTGTGTACATGTGAATGTATACATTGAGTATTTTATACCAAGTAACCGTAAAACACAATAGGACCTCATTGCATCTTAATCAAAATGCTATTTTATCAATAAACCTGTGAAGGGTTCAAAAATAACAGATCAGTGGAGTCGAACGTGTTTAAATTCTCCATTTCAACACTTCTACCATAAATCTGTTATTTCAATGCAATCTAGTTACCAGTCTCTCTCAGACTGAAAGTTCTCTAACTTACCATTCCCCTCCGAGCAATCTGCTGCCATTTTTTTAGAAAAGAAAAATTAAAAAACTTGCTCAGCTGTTAACACATTTATTTGAGAAAATATTTAAAAAGTTAATATTGTATAATCAAAATACAATGGGTACTTAATCAATTTATTGATTATAATGATAAATCATTTGTTACCACTGCTATTAGCTACCGATAAATAATGTAATCCTAATTCTTCATCCTCTGCATGTTGTTTTTTTTCTGCATATAGCATGTAAATATATAGAACCTTCCATACATGATATGTCACACCTTACACACTAGTGCTATCACAGTATCTTGTATCTTTGGAAAAATTCTAAGTCTCTACTGTAAGACAGACAGTTGTCTAAAGCAGGCAGAGATCAGCGTGGGGCCTTACTCCTTTAAGACACCCCAAACTGTTCTGCGTTGGGCCAAATGTTAATATCCAATGTTCATATTCACAGTTATCTATACATGCTCATTCTTGATAAATACTCGATACAATTACTTCCACTAAAAATAATGTGAATAAAGTGGAACTGGTGATAGAGGAAAGTGCCAATTACTCTGTTAGCATACTAGTTCCTGAGCAGAATGTTAATATTTAAGCGAGAAATTATAAAAATAACGTTCCTTCATGTAATGTCCTCTACTGATTGTTGTCTGAGGACATAAATAAGTATCAAACTTTGTAGGAAACACTGAAATTCAGTTACTTAGAGACTTTCTTGTTTATTCTAAGCTATGAAGTCTTAAAAAAAATTATTCAGATCTAAATGTATGCTTTAATGAATGTGCTGGATTTAGAGCACTTACATTATATATTAGGAAATGTTACCAATTTCCTGCTTAGAAACCGTATACAGAAAACCAATGCAACATCGCTAATAAGTGCCTCATGTACTGTATTTAAGTCATCATGAAACAAATGCCTATCTAAATGATCAGCTGTTCTGCAATCAGTCTGCAGATATGGTACCATATTAATAAAATATTCAGTCATGAACAATACAATCTTTTACTTCTTCCCATATTAGCAACAGCCATGCACAGTGTCCTTGAATGCTATGATCTGATATTAATAAGCTTACTAAAATCTTTAAGTATATTAAAAAAATTCCTGTGATTTTATCCAAAATCAGACCAGTATGAGGGATATCTAGTCTTTACTTTGTAAAGATTTGTTTTGTCATTCCTGCCATAGCAGACTGATTAAACTATGACATTAGCAGTTCACATCATATTATCAAATTATCAATACTCTGGTGAGACACAATTTAAATTAAATATGAATCACCTGATTCTAATCTATCATGCTTTAAAAAGAAGTACACCTAATTCTTGCCTCTTCAGGCCAATTCTAAAGTATAAATGTTGAAGTATACATACCAAATGTATGTGTAATGATCGCCATATGATAAAAGTACAGAGCTATGTGTTAGACTCTCTTAGCGTGCAATTGATCATCACATAGCCTAGACTGTGCCCACTACTCATCTTGCTAATGAGGATAATACATTTCACTTCTACTGCACAATTTCAAGGAGTCGCATCTTGAAAGTAAGAAAACATTAAAAATTTCCTTTTCTCCAAATACAGAATTCTCTATATAGTTTGAATTGCTGGTCAGTGCCAGTCATGAGCTAATAACAAGCAGAAAATCTCTTATTTTCGCTTATAAACTTTCCATTACCAGGCTTTGGCTTAACCAAGTTTCAGAACTTAAAAAATGTTATGGAAAAGAAGCAAATGTTTTTTAAGAGAATGAAGAAACGTAATGACACATTTTACCTGACTATTGTCTAAATTTGGACTTACAGTAGCTAGGTTATAGACAATCAAAATATAGTGAAATATAAAACAATAAACCCCATCACTTCTCTGAAACACTTTCAAAATAGGATTACTCTAAACACATTATAAATATGAATAAACCAAATTAGTTTTCAACTGGCTTTAGTTGAGTAAGGCAATCTTCTTCAGCTAATGTCAAAGTGGCATTTTTTACCTTGACAACATGCATTTTCTCTATTATACAGGTAACAAATGTACTTTCCAGCCGTCATGTCGGCATCTTGTCATATTGAAAATGAGCAAAAAAGAAATGAATGTGGTCATTAATAAGAAACAAGAAAAACAGTGCACATGTGGCATGCTATATGTATGAATAAAGAGGTATATGCAGAGACAGCATTCCTGTCAATAGTGATTGATGTTCACAAGAAAAAATCAGGCAAACAAGGTTTCTTCACTATTTTTTTAAAAACAAAATAATCTATCTTTTTTTCTTTACTGAAAAATCAACAACCCATATTACATATTACAACCCATATTCTCTCACACGTGTAACTGTCTCACATCAAGACTTTTATTTTAATCTTGTGTCCTTGATTACTTAGCAGACATTTAATAAATAACTCTAAAGGTACATAGCCTATATTTTGCATAGTAGTTGTCACATCTATCATCAAGAAACAATACTATTTTTTTTGTTTTTTCTGCCAGCATAGCAGCTGCAATCTGAGCAGCTTTTCAGAGCCTTCTTACAACATATTAAACACATGTTGAAGATTTAACTGATCCACAAATTTTTATTAACTTACTTTAGACATCTTGCTCTTGCTGTCTCCTGTTAAAAATGCCAAATTGTTGATTTCATTCTGAATCACAAAATTTTGTTCTTCTCTTTTGAAATTCTAAAGATGAAAAAAATCACCAGAAGTTTAATTCATCTGCATGAACCACATTTATATTTAAAGATAGAGTGAAATGAAAGAAAAAGTATACATTTTATCTTACATGTGATTTACACCACAGGATAAAAACTTCAGCTACCATTCGAAAGAGTTCATCAGAATCTGCATCTGGTTTCTTTAGCCAATTGGCTCTAATTACAAAAACAAAAGATAAGGCATTTAAAATAAGACAATGGAATATAACAATCTCTATTTAATAGATCAGGTTACATTTGTATATTTAATCTTGCAATTTAATGAAAATCACTTCAATTTTCCATCACCATGTTATAGAGACCCATTTTTCACGGCAGTTTAACTCATCTCCAACAGAACTCCTAATTCATGGCTACTTATTTCCCCCTGCTACCCCTCCCCATGGGGCCAACACAGGTTTTTATGCCTATTCTGTGAACCAAACTAGAAAACAGACCTGGCTGAAAAGCAGAACTCTTTCTCCAAGTACTTATCTATTTTTTTCTTTTTTCTTTTTATAATTAAACTTTGTTATCAAAACTTTGTGTTAATCCAAAAGAGAACACCATGATAGGGAGAGGAGGAAGAGTGCAGGAAAATGAATGAATGGGTAGAGCTGTAAGGGCTGATTGCTTCAACTGGTTTAGTTTTGTAATCCAGGAACTAATGAAACTTCATTCTGTCTGCACAAGGATGCTCAGAAAACTTTGGCAAATGAACTAACAGATGCAGACATCTTAAATGTCTCTAAATTAAAATGCATTAACAAGACCATGTGTAAATTGGGCATCTGACAGCAGACATGGAAAGAATTAATATGTTATAACTTATGCTCATTAACTCTAACTTTCTAGTTTGATTTCTCCACAGACCAGTTAAATCTGTGTTTTTTAAAAATTTCAACTCCTTCCTTGCCAACAAGGTCTGACACAGTAAAGCCTCGAGTTCCTCTAGGAAAAGCAACTAATTCTCAGTGTAAATTGGTTGACAGCATGAATGATCATGCATGCAATGAAAATGCTCCTAACTAGCCCAATATATACTAACACCTAAAAAATATAAGTGGACAAAGATTGTGTGCAGATAAACAATGTTATTAAGGATAGGATTAAGATACTGTAGGTACTGGGATACTACAGACACGTCAGATACTCTTTTGAAAAGCATTTTGGGTCATGTTCTGGGACAAAGGAAAAGGAAAGTGTAGGAACAGAATAATCCTTCAGTAAATTGTTGAGGAGAAAAACTTCTAATCATTCCAAAGCAAATACAATATTGTCCTTTTTTTTTCCATCTTAAAAAAAAAAAAAAAACAAAACAAAGCCAACACAAAACATTAAAATCTTTCTTGTATTATTGACAAATAGAATGATTCAGTTGAGGATAAATAATTTTTCACGCCATCCTTAGCAGTAAAGGGTTTTAGCCATTTTTTTAATTTTTGAAAGGCATGTTAAACTGTAGTATCATTGGGTTGTGGTAGCATATATAACTAGCCCGCTCAGGATATGTGTTCTCTATGATAATAGTGCAGTTACAGTAAAACCGACTGAGCAAAACGCATGTGAGAAAAAGATGTGAATTCAAGGTACCTCATTCTATAAGTTAAGAATCTTAAAATACTTAGGATATGATTCTCTTCATAACATTAAATGCATTGTGTTCTTTCTGATTATCTGCTCATGGACTCCAGTACTCTAATAAATAAGAGTTTAATAGTTTTTATTTACCTGTTGTTGTCTACATAACGTATCAACATTGGGTAGAAGGCATACAGGTCTCTACAAAGAACAGCAAACTCATCAAGAATGAGTAACTCAGCTTCTTGGGTGTCAGTTTTACTATCTGCTCTCAGTTGCTCCTCTTCCATCACGATCTTTATAGCTTTCTTCTTCAATTTCTCCAGTGTTGGAATAAAGTGAGTTTTGAGCAGATCAGGCCTGGCTTTGCTGATGATGGGTTGAGCATAAACTGTACATAAAAACATAGATAATCCTATGATTATTGCACAAGTGATTTTTTTTTATTGTATTAATATGAACTCTACAGTTCTATAAAACATAAAGGTCGTAGTGCTCGACATATTTCTAGAGCATCATAAAATTATTAATAAAGCTATGAATCTAGCTTTGTAGCAACTGTGTGTATTGACAGATTAAAAGCTAGTTAATGTGAATTCAAATTATAAGTATTTCAGTCTTACATCAGTTAAACTACCAGGGTTTTGGCAAGTCACAAATCTCTAATTTAGAACCTAAACAAAGTAGGAATTGAGACAAAAAGTCCTCACAACATTACTGTTGGTGTTATTTTAATGTGTGGTGTTTGTTTGTACACAATGTCACAAAATAGTCAGAAGACGGCATTCTGGAAGAATTATTACCTCTTTTTGCCTTGGGCAAGCTAAAATACAGAGAATGAGTAACTAGTTCAACATCACGGATTTATTTTGTACAAGCATTAGTAATAAAATGCAGATCATGTGAGTCAGAATCCTCTCAAGAACCACGCTAGTACATGATCTCCTTATGTAAATAAGCAGCCACTACAAAACTGCAAGCAGTCATCTCTACAATTAAGCACCAAACTTCTTACTAAATTTTAACAGAATCCTTATTTTTAGCTAAAGACATTCCAGTATTTAAAATACTGGAAACTCAGTACCAATGAGGCATTAAAATATTATTACCTTTAATAATAATTTAATGCAGCAAAAATTATTACCTTTACATAGATTTTCTTGAACCACCTTATTGCATATTATACTCTTACACTTATAAATGATAAAACTTGGATACAGTAAATTTCTTTAGCTAGCTAGCTACTAAATGTTACAGCACATTTTGAGAAATCTTTCTGCTCATTTAATAGCTGGCACAATTACTCAGGCAAAGAAACTAATTCTGAACTCGGATTACTCTTGAGATTATTTCACCATGTACAGAGAAGGTGAGATTTTCAAAATGTGTTATGTTGCATAGAAAGGTCTCTGCTTACAGTGATGCCACAATGCATGTATAAGAACAATAATGATAGCAACAACAAAATCTTTCTCTTACTGTTACTTATCTACTCTTTATCTTTCTTTCCTGCTGTTTTTAATTCCAGCTCATTATTATTATATATGGTAATACAGTAAACATTATTAGGTAGAATCGCTCTTTAAAAATATTCACAGTACCTGCAATTCTTTTCATCCAAGATGCTTCATCTATTCCCAGGTTGTTGTTAATGATTTTCAGTATGTTTCCAAGAATGATGCTCAGATGCTCAGACGTTATCATTGTACAGCAGGGCCCAGCACTTTGAGGAACACTCTCAGACCCTCTTTCCCACCAATAGGATAAATAGTTGCATAGCATGGGTAAGATAACCTCAATTACATGAGGCATTTCGGTATATCTTGCTCCAGACTCTGCTAAATCATTAATTTCCTTTATTAGTCCATCCAACTGAGGAATCTCTGGACACATTTCTTCTACTGTATCAGGCATACCTAAAACTGCAAGTAAGGGTAGAAAAGCAAATGATTAATAAACAAAATGAAAGATGATATCTACATTCATCCACATTTAAACCCTAAATACAAATAACATTGACATTCAGAGTTTTTTTGTCGCCATCTTAGGTAGCCATAACCGTAGTAAGACTTTAGGCTATACACAGGTGTCTCACCTCCTAAATTATTCTTTCTGATGATGTGCATATAGCACTGATGTAGCCAATAGCTGTATAAAACTGTGGCTTTACTCTAAGGTGTCCTGCAATTATTTGGCGAGCAGCCCAGCTATGTAAACGTGCAGAACTGAGAGCTTATATCAATATTAGATAAACTCTGGCCATTGTTTCCATACTCATTCACAACTTTCACATCAATTTGCAAAAGATTAAATCCACCTCAGGAAAAAGGAAACAAACAACTCAAAAGATTAAAATTAAATTGTACCTACTTCACGAACTCTGCACATTTATCTCCCAACAAAATGGCAGGAAAGAATTCCAGTTGTCAGATGCTTATATTAGAAACTGAAGGGTGCTGATTAATAATCCAGCATAATCTAATGTTAGTCACTCTAGCAAAATTCTTCTTCCACCAGTACTGCTTCCATAAAGTAGACCTGACAGGAAGGAAGGGCTAGTGCAATCTTTTCTATAACTGTTTTTATATGGGAAAAACTTATGAAGCTTATAGAATTAATCTACCTACGTTTTTATTTTTATTTAAGGAACAGTGATTTTGACAGGTAATGGCTTTTACATGGATCAATGAGGAAAATACTGAAATACTTTAAGATATGAGAGTCCATCAAGAGTGAGGACAGAAACATGTGAAGAAAATCTATGTAGAAAGACTCATGCTCCTTTGATTAAGGTTTCGTGGAATCAAAGTCATATTCTGTCAGGAGTTCCCTATACCAAACTGCATTGTAGTTCTGGTAAGACAACAAAAAAATACAGATAATTTTCCTGTTCACGTAAGTAAGATTTTACACCCCTTGCATTTTGCTAGTAAGAACACAACTGTACAATTTGCTAAACATTTTTGTACTGTAGATATGATCTTCAACTAAGCTTCAAATATTGCAGTATGCAGTTTCAGAAAAGAATTCAAACATCATGTTCAGAAAAATATCCAAATACACTAGGAGAAAGGAAACAATGTTAATACGGTCTCAACAAAGCAGAGCAAGGCTAAAATGACAAGTAACGAAAGGGCGATAGTAGGAGTTTACTACTGAGGCATACATTTGGGTTTGGTTTTTATTATTATTACAGTTTCTTTCTAGGACTATTAGTTGGAGAGGAGCACACGCTTTTTTTTTTTTTTTTTCTTTTTTGGTGTGAAGAACAGTACTTACTTGCTCTTTCTCTTGCACTTTTTGTGTTGAAGACAGACAGTGGGTTGTAATGGTTGAGAGAAGGTTCAAGGAATGCAACTGGAATGGCTGCTGCAAGAGATGCTAAGCATTCACCAAGTGCGGGACGCTGCCTGTACATGAGAGACACTAAAAGTTACCCAAGAGGAAAAGTCCTTCACTAGGCTTTGAATGTCTAGCATGCATTATAAAGCAGCTTTAACATTTATTGTTCATTTAGTTTATCTTTTTATTACATTAGGAACTATTTGACAATTTGGAAAAGTTGTATTTCTCACATGAGTAAAATTACTGCAAATTACAGTGGTATAAGAAATGTGGTTTTTTAAAAAAACAACTTCCACCAGATATTCTATATTAAATATAAACCGTTCCACATTGCAACTGTGCGAATACAAACTGTAGAAAACATGCCTAGAATATGCAGAAAGAATAGACTGGTAATTGCATACTGTTATTACACCTTCAGTTTGCTTAAAGAAGGATCATAATCAACAGGAACTTGTTTTGGCAGTCACACCCTTTGTCAAGATTTCACTTCTGTTTTGTGTATATATATACATTTCTTTTGCTTCACAGATTATACCATTTACACATTCAAATGATAAGAAACATTACTGCTGCTTATTGAAGACTAATTTCATGACTTTATGTCATTCTGTGTGATGTGCTCTGAAAGGGCCAATTCTGCGCCCCCCACACCCTCCTTTCCATGTTCCTAATTGCCTGTTCTGTGCTAGCTCTAAAACTCAGACAGCATCTTGATAAGCTGGATGAAGGAACTGGTCCAGCTAAAAATAAACCTCATCACAAAACTAAAACTAATGAAGCCAAACTAATAGCAATGAAGCATGCCCATCATCTGGCTCCATAAACACTATGAAAGGAAAAAGGAAAGGTGTGGAAATGTACAAATGAAGGTGTAAGAGATACTGAGACAGTCCTTTTCAGCGTAATACCAGACTCACATTAGTTTAAAACCAAAGCTAAGGTACTCTTCTTCTGAAGTTCTGAAGCACTGTTTACACAAGATGCCTTACAGATTTTGTTACGTTTGACATAGAGATTGGATAAAGACAGCACACACCATTCATTCTTCAAAGCTCCACAGTTGGAGTTTTTTTGAACATATTAGGTTAGCTCTTCAGCTATAGATGCTTTGAGAGACTATGGCATAAAATAATTTTTTAAGCCTATTTTTATATATATGTACCAAATGGAACAAATTACTACATTGTTCAACTTTTTAAGATTCCTTTCTCATTGTATGACCTAAAGTCAAAGATTCTGACCAAGCTACTACCTCATTTTCAATTTCCTATGTCAATTTTTATTTCACAGCCATGCTGGAGGTGTGCAATTATGTACACTTCAAATTAATGTGTTGCAGGAGAAACAGAAGAAATTGGCAAAAGCAATGACCTTACAGAATTCAAAAACATAATAAACCAGCATTTTTGGTCACTTGGGTATTTCATGTAACATGATTCACATATTACTCTATTTCAAGGGTGAAAGCTCATTCATTCTCTGTGCAAAATTACTACAGTTTACTGTTGTTTTACAACAGTAAATGAAAAATGCAACAGAAATGGAGAACGTAGAAATCAATTACCACAGAATTAAAAAGAAACTATGTGCTCCACCTGTATATCTATGTCATTTTCCTTACATTCTGACCATCCATATAGTGTACATTTTGCAACAGAATACATGTCGCATTTGTATCACAGATAGCAACCACAGAATATTTTATAAAAAATCCAAATATTTTATAATGTTAAAATTCCTTCTATATTTTAAAGCTATGTTCTGTTCCAATTTAAATTTTAAGCAAAGATGCAATATTATATATATAAAAGATTTCATAAATATTCCAGAAAGGCAAACTTCATTACATCTTTGCCTTCTGCTGGATCAAGAAGGAAAAACTTGGTGTGTGTGCATATATATGCACATAAACACATATTAAAAAGTAATTTGAAAAGACTAACATCAAATGCACTGAGACTATTTAATTACATGCATGACAATGTCATAATGCTATGCATCTTTTTGTATGAAAGGAGAATACCAAGAAAATGAAAGAAGGTGAACAATTATACAGCAAGGCTAAGAAAATTACTCTAAGTACACAGATATTTTCTGTCATATGGAGGTTTGAAATATGAGAAACCAAGGGAACGCCTGTAATTTTGCAGGACGGAAATTAGAAAAGATAAAAAGAATTTCGGAGCAGATAGTCACTGACATAAAAAAATAAATAATGTAAAAAAAAACACTCAGGAAACTCAGTGATTCAATAAAATTTATCTAGTAAAAGGTACTTAAAAAAAAGTAAAATTAACCCTTTAGACAAAATATGTTAAGATGACAGGTAACTTGAAACATTCACTATAAAGAATGAGGAAGAACTGTCAGAGTCTGATGTGCAAGTCTTGGAGGAAGTGGAAAATACCTGAAATGTAATCAAATCAATCTAGACTTTGAAAAAACAAAGCAAGATAAAAGGCCTTCTGCTGATGGTAGTCATGAAGAAGCATTTCCTATTATACTATTGTTATAACAGACTTTCTTGCATCTTTGGCAGTCTTCATTTTGAGAAACCTCAAATAGGTCAACTCAAATCCTTAAACTAAACAATCTGGATATGTATGTATGAGTGGATATAGCAGTTAATTTCATTGTATTTAACTACATAAATTTAAAAAAGTACTATAATTTCTTAATTTATGTAGATGTTTGTATTTCTTATTGTTGATACAGATCATTTGTGCTAAAAATCCTTTGGAAATGTGTTTCTCTGAACTAACCAGGAAAAGACCAAGAAATGGGTACCTGGCTATAGAATTTACAGTCAGAATGCCTATAGTGATAACACTACACTTGCCAGTAGAGCATTAGGGCTCAAAGTAGTCAAGGACTGCTTCATTTTGCATTCAGTCCTCAACATTTATAAGCCACAGACATAGTTAGAGAAGAAATCAGAAACATCTCCAACATCCTAAACAAGCTAAACACTCTTCCTACAAAGGCTAAACCCCTTGACAATGAAAGTTTGTCACAAGGCAGCAGCCGCAATTCAACCTAGTATTAGGCATGAGCCCCAGCACCTATGTCTTGTAGAATCAGCTGAACTATTTCAGCCATGAAGCATGATACTTACCTATGAAAAGGAAACTATGACTCATTCCGCAGTGAAAGGTAAACTTCTTAATGTCCCTGACAAAATTCACTAGAAGAAAAACTGCAATTTGATCCTAATTCTGAGCATTGTTTAACTTGAATAACTCTTCAAGTCAGCTCAATCATTCACTTCTAGGTTTTGCTGAAATATTGAGCAGTGTTTGAAATCCTACCTCCCACCTAGACACTGATGTCTGCCTACAGCATTAATTGAAGAGCCTGAGTGAGTCTAGTGAAAACCAAACTAAATGAAATTCACAGTTGGAAACCTCTCATAGAGCCCTGGGGGACTAAGTCGTTTCCTCAGATATATCTGATCTGATCAGTCTTCCCTTCTAAGAAAACAACTGCAGTAGTAAAAGGTGATGCTGCTCACATTAACGTTTAATGTAACTGTCCACAGATTATAGCTCTTGCCAATCAAGTGGAGACCTGTACTGTGAGCTCTTCTCATTGAAAGGCAACTCAGACACAATCACCTTTTATTTTCTGTGAGAAGACCCTAACTGCTAATTAGAGGTAGGGGTAAAGTACTCCTATTTTGCCAGTCAGATCTGTGTCAAAGAATATTTAAGATTTTTCAAGTACAGAAAGAGAAGAAAGAGTATAGCTTTGTAATCTAGTGATGGACCTATAAACTACTGAATGTGGACATCGTAAAGGAGAATCAGCTTGTGCACACACATACATGCGTGCAGAGTGGGAGGAAAGAGACAACCTGTACACAAGACTGCTCTTGCATTTTGCATGGGAGAATTACTGAATAAACTCTGCAAGGAAGTGGAGATCAGCATTCGTCATACCAGCCAATGCCTCTCCTAACCAGATACAGAATGAAATTTCCTCCAGTTTAGTCTCTCAGGCCCTGTGATTCTTAAACTTTTGATTATAGGAAAGATCACGCAAAGTGCCTAACCAAAAGCCTTCAGAAGCGTAAGGAAGGGTTATGATTACCTTGGTTCCTGTCTTGTGATAGACAAATCAACAGTTAGGGTTTTCATTTCTGAAGTCAGAGATATGGATTTGAGCCTCTTTTAATGGAAGAGGATCTAAAATCCAGAGCTTGGAACGCATCATAGCAACTAGACGATTAAAGGAATTGTAGATCCTGTTCTTTTTAAAATGCAAGTATTATAGAATCATAGAATACCCCAAGTTGGAAGAGACCCATAAGGATCATCGAGTCCAACTCCTGGCTCCACACAGGACCAGCCCAATCAGAGCAGATGACTGAGCGCGTTGTTCAGAAACTTCTTGAACTCAGCCAAGCTCGGTGCGGTGACCACTTCCCTAGGGAGCCTGTTCCAGTGCTCGACCACACTCTCCGTGAAGAACCTTGTCCTGATATCTAACCTAAAACTCCTCCGTCACAACTTCATGCTGTTCCTGCAGGTTACTACTGCTAGTCATCAGAGGGAAGAGATCAGCATCTGCCTCTTCACTCCCCCTCGTGAGGAAGCTGTAGGCCATGATGAAGTCTCCCTTCAGTCTCTTCTCCAGGCTGAACAAACCAAGGGACTTCAGCCTCTCCTCATATGTCTTCCCCTCTAGACCCTTCATCATCTTTGTTGCCCTTCTTTGGACACTTTCCAATAGTTTTATGTCCTTTTTGTACTCTGATGCCCAAAACTGCACACAGTACTTGAGGTGAGGCCACACCAGCACAGTATAGAGTGAGACAATCACTTCTCTAGACCAACTAGCAATGCTGTGCTTGATGCACCCTGGGATATGGTTGGTAGCTGGTAAAGTAGTTTCCTTTGTACAGTTAAAGGCTGTCAGAATGCTCTACCTATGCTCAGGATTTTATGCACAGGACAACTATTATGAGAATTCTGTATAGACTCAGGTGAGAGACAGAGACAGCCTACTTACCGCAGTAAGGAGTCTGGTAACATGTGGTAGCTAAACTTTGGGAACCTTAACAGCAACCCATCAAAATGTTTAGCTTTCTCTGTAGGAAAAATGAAGTCCCTGCAGATACACTGTCAGGATGACTGGTTTGTTTTTGTTAAGTTTTAGGTTGAGGTGGTTTGGTTTTTTTTTTTGTGGAATTGAACTCTTAAGGTATAGGCAACTACATTCCAGGTAAAATGTATTTTAAACATACTCACACTGTTTCAGATTCACCTTTAATTCAAATTGCTTTAATACCTAAACAACATACTCCTAAAGAAGAAATTTTACATGCTGAATTTTTCACTCAATACCTTTCAACATAGATGTTCTTTCCAGTCCCAAGGGAATAGAGGCTACAAAGAATTCTGTAACATGAAACTTGTACATCGCCCACTAGAGGAAAATAAGAAGTAGATTATCAGTAATTATTCAACTAAAGACCACTTTCCAAATATTAAGCATCTGTTTTATGCAATCTGATAAATGTTGTCTAAAACTTTTAGCATATGTATCGCCGAACATTCTAGGCTGCCAATACTCCACACATACACCGTTTATCATCAGTTTCTCTGATATCTGGTCTGTCATTCACATTCATTCCAAAACCTAACAGATCATTAGACATTCCAAGAGGCCAGCACATAGTTGTTAATAAGATATTGCAAGTTATCGCACTTGCAGAGTACAATTTTAATCTAAACCACATCAGCCTGTGTGTCTAACTTCTAGGCACATGATATAAAGGCTCCCCACCTTTTTAAAGAAAATCTTTTGATAGCTATCAATCTTTCAGTTATCTTCTGCTTTGGAACTGTGATCACCCAAATATATACAAAATTTTGGAAGAGTATACTGCTGAATCTCAAGGAGGCATTTCAGTGTATTTTAAACTAAATTATGCTAAAAATAATGAAAATGTAAATTAAAAGAACTAGAGTGATTTTCAAATGTAAAAGAAAATCCACAAGGAATTAATAGTGAGTTGTGTTCTTAAATCTAATGAGACAAAAATGTGCAAAAAAATAAGCATAATTTAAGTTTCCATAGGAAACTAGTCTCATCTACATGGTTGGTAAGACAGCACTTAAGAGGAAATTTTAATTTTTCTCTCTCTTGGAAAAATATTCTACATAATTAACTTGAAACTTACTGAGTATTATTTTAAAACATGCAATAGAAATAAGGCACTATGCAGCTAATTTCATATTTAATGCTGGAAATATGTATATTACTGAAAACAGAATTTCATCCTTTGAATCACTACTGGAAAACACTTATAACACTAGAAACTTAAAAAATAAAAGACTTACAAAGTAAATCAATTCCAAACTGATATTGTGAAATATGTTCAAAAATTGATGTCAAGACTGGTAACAATGCTACTGTAGTATAATTGATATTTTGTGAAACACCCTTGATTTGTGTTCTTGAATGCGTAAATTTTCCAAGTTTAAGATTTTCTGAAGTTTTTTCCAGGTCCTCAGCTGCATTTTCAAAAAAGGCACGCAATCCAGCCTTAACAAGCTCGGATCCTGATTTCATAACAGTTCTGAAAAATAGTGAGGGAAAAATATTAATTTTGCATTGATCTTCAATAGCTGTGTAGATATTTATGTGCTTGTTAGTTACATTCTATCAGTCTTTGAAGATACACACATGTATCAGTGAACTTTACGTTATGAATTGAAAAGGTCAGGTACCTCTACATAGCAGTATAAACCACAGTTAGCTTGAAGTGTTTCATAGAAAATAATAACAAAGAACTTGCTTCCTTAGTCTTGGCTTTCCAGTTTTTGTGATCTGCTTTCAAAAAATATAATGCCTTCTCAGCAAATGTCACATGTGGTGAGAAAACTCCTCCATTCAATATGCGCAAGAAAAATAACTCTTAGTCTCTAAGTTTTTATGGAAGCCACAGTAATTAAGTATGCAAGTCAGAATGCATGCTTACTTATCTTCAAGCACCCTAAATCTAGAAAACAACTGCAATACCAGCATCATAGTCCCATTCCTTCTCCAACCCCTTAACAAAGATTTCCAGTGTTGTTATTCAAAACGAATTCATTGTCGTTGCTGTAGAACATAACCAGGCCAGAAAACAGCTCAAATTAGAAAAACTATCCTGGCCTGCATTTTAATCTACATAAGCATTTCAATTGTAAACAGTAAAAGCTAGCAAATGTAACTCTGCCCATATATTAATACATTCTGCATACTTCCGATGCCAAATTTTCCAATATGTGCTAAACTGTCTCAATACCTACTCGTATCAATACGTGCAGTTCTAAAGTTGGTGTCATCTATATCTCCCAATAAAGTCTTTAAATACCCTTGGAAAGGGTGACAGAAATTTTCAATGTTTTAATGACAGGCATTGAAGAGAAAAATGTAGATTAAATCCTTTAGGGAAAGTCTGCTAATACGGAGTTCAATATCTGCATTTCTGATACTGCTAATACTGTTAATTACAAATAAGGAATAAAAAATACAGAAACAATCCAACTGCTACTAAAATACTCTGCAACATCTACGTAATTTGTAGATGGTAGAAATATTGCAAACTTACCGTGTGTCAAGAGACTGAGCTAAGATGTGCAGACAGTTTACCATTGTAGCAGAATCACTGCCTGGTTAGAAAGAGATACTATGAGAGCACAGTAGAATAGAAAATGTAAGATAATCTAATGATCAAAAATGTCGTTACTGGAGATGCAAAAGTTAAAGACAACATGGCATAATTCTCTCACCTTAGGTCACTGGAGAGTTGGGTCTGGTTCTAGAACTAACTTCCAATTTCTTAAGTCCATTTCAGTTCAAGAACTAAAATGAATAACTAGTGTCTGCTTGTGGCTCTTTTCACCACTTGACCCCGCAACATTCTGAACTTTGTATCTTGTAGTACCTACTTTCCTTTCATAATTTTCTTACCAATATATTTGAAAAAAGTACATTGTTCTTCCTTGCATCTCCCTATTGAGAAATTAATCTATTGGATTCAACAGTTGACAGAAATCAATGGATGACAGAAATCAAAACAATTAGTGTAAGATTACTTGGAAAGCTAAAAGTAACTGCAAAGGCATGAGAACTTTTAAAGGAGTCTGAAAACCCTAGAAGCTACTATTTCTTCCTGCTCCAACACTTTATGTTCAATGTACTGACTAATTGTACTGGAATCTTATGCATAATTTTATAGAATTTTGCCTATAGCTTGTGAAAATCTTCAGGTAAGATAGAAGCAATGGTTATATATTCTTTATATTTTTAACTTTATCAATATCTTTCTTAACAACTTACCAAAAAGTGAGATCCTATGTCTAACAAGAGCAGCTAGTTTGCAGAACAGGCTAAAGTAGAAAAGAACAGAAAGAGCAAGAAAAGACAAGACAAGACAAAGATTAAAGATTTGTTTAGAATATGAGGTAAAGAGTAGTAGGAATATGAAAGAGAGAACAAAACATAGTTTCTGGAAAGTGTATTTTGAATCATACATAATGATAACAGTCTGTCAAATACCTGCATTAAGCAGAATAACTTTGAAACTTCTGAATTCTCTCATTTTCTAAGCTTCACTACTTCAGAGATTACTTGAAACATGAAACTTCCTTTTTGTTACAGTGGTTTAAATCAATTACATATTATATGGTTGAGTCATTCTTTATGGCTATTATTTCTGAATTAGATTTTTTTTTTTTATAAGAACAAGAAAAATATATAAGTGTTTTACTTGGCATTCTGCAGAAAATGGACATTACAGATCTTCATACTATTTAAAACAATTTGTGAATATATCCTTTGTAAATAAATAAATCTGTGCTTAGCCATTGCTGATGATAAGATGAATCATGAAATACAAAACAAAAGATCTTCTGGCAAATATCTCAGAAATTTCCATATCTAAACTGTTAAAATCATAGGATAATTAAGAGAAAGGAAAAAATCACCAACTCTAAAGGGGCTACTTTAAATTCTAAAACCAAAGATGGCTAAGCAGACTTGTTTATCATAGCTGCTATATTTTACAAATGAAATTAGGACGCAACAAAATGAAAGAAATATACCTTAGGAGTTGGTATGGTCTCTTACTAACAACACATTGTCATTGTTATCTTCACAATAGTAAGGAAATACTATACTTCCTATAAGATGAAAATAACTGATAGTCACTTTTCTTGTTGAAGAATGGACAAAGAATTATAAGACATTTCTGAATTTATAATAGCAGATATGAAGGCTAGACATCTAACTTCCTTCATGTGCCTTTGTAAAGGCATTTTCTACAACCCTAATAAGCATCTTTCTAGCTTGATTAAGCTGACCAGACTGATTTTAGGAAAGTAATAGGCGTATTCAGAAAGGAAGCATGAAATTGAAATTAAATTAAATGACACTTCCATCCTTCCGAACCTGAGCTGACTTCCCCAGCTACTGGAGGCCTATCTTGTACATTTGCGTATAATATGTCTGAAAACTCAGTAAAGCAGAATCGTAGGGACTTAACACTCACTCTTAGGCAACTGCTATATAAGGACCACAACCCACCTAGAAGACGGAAATAAAAGGGTAATAATAATTTAGAGAAATGCAAAAATACATTGGGAGCTAAACTGAAGAATGGAATCTAGGGAGTTCAGTGGTAGGGCTGATCTTACATATCAATGCGTAAGTAGCCTTTACTTTCAAATTTTTTATCTAGTCTTCCATGGGAAGAAGTAGTCAACTCTGGTCAACATAGTGAAGGAAAGCAAAAGAAATTTGAGAAACTGACAGTTAAAGAAAGAAAGTATGAGAGTAGAATACAGTTTGAAAAATTAGGATACAAAATTTCCCAAAGAAATAACTGGCAGCACACATTAAAGGGGGAGGAAAAAAATGGCAACAAAAATATTAGATGACAGTCATCGCTAAAAACAAATTAAATATTATTTTTTTAAAAGTAATTGCAGAAAAATGAAATGAATATTTTTTGTAAAGGCAACACATTATAAATTAAAAGGCAACTGTCTCTTTTTAATTGAGTTTTCTAGAATAACTTTGAGTCAAATGACTGATTCCAACCAAATCTGAAACAGTACAGATATCTAAAAATTATGAAATCCTAGCAATTTTTGTGCAGGGGCAGAAGTAATCTTGTAGAGAAGGAAGAATCCATAAATATCCTTATAAAGCTGCATCATGCTAATTTCACATTTTTTGATATCTGAAAATTTAAATGTGCGACCACTTAAATGACCCAACAGTGGGATAAACTTCAACCAGAAACTGCCATCAACAATGAAACACAAACCCAACAGAAGCTAAATTTTATTAATTCCATTGCTCAGAGAATCATTTATTAATGTTTTTGTTGTTATCATTCACAATTATATATTGTAAAAATATATAATTAGTATATATACTTAACTAATTATATATTGAGAAATACTAAAATAAGGAATTCTAGTCACTCACTGCCCTTCTGATACAGAGTAAACTGTCCACTTTCTGTCTTAGGAAACTGAGCTTTTGAACTATGTCTCTCTTTAATCTAAGAGACCTTTAATTATCCATATAGAACCCTTCCGGTATATCTTAATTTTCTACTTACCTTGCTACCATTTCCTTTTCCTTATTTGATGCATATCCGCTGCTACTGAGTGTTTTTGTTGGAGAAGACAGGAAGTAGAGGCAGTGATTTGTAAAGTACTGATCAACTAATGGTAAAAGAACCTAAGAAATACAGATACAAAATGTATTTTTCACAGAGCACAATGGTAAATGTAGCAACAATGCTCTGATTGGTTAAAGTTCATTTAAAGAATTTTAGAAGTTCTGTAACAGTTATATTTTCATATTTCAGACACAAAGTCATATAAATTAAAACTTTAAGTCTTACAATTTTACTTAAAAGTTACATAAATAATAAACAGTTACACAGATCTATCTATTTTTGATCTAATATAGCAGGCTTACTCTTCTCACATTCAACAGTGATAAATATCATTGAACTAAAAGGACCCTTCCTCTCCACTATTTACATAACTGTCCAGTACAGATACAAAGGGAGAGAGCGTTGTTTTTTTTTTAAGATCCTAAATTAAACCCTAAATGTTCCTTACTTCAAATCTGATTATTGACAACATTTTTCTTATTAGGCACACAAATGTGTATGACATTACTATGCATCAGACTACTTCTTCCTGTTAATTAAATGGTAATATGCACTTCAGTGATGTATCAAGGGAAAATTTTTCAGAAATAATTTCTCTATTCAGCCAGAGTATTTAATTTCATATAATAAATAGCTGCCTTTTAATTTCTATGTTCCTTCGCATATAGAAGCAGATATATTGAAATATTTTGGAATATTTGAATCCAGTAAATATGTTGAAATATTTTTAAGATATTTTGAAATATTTGTTAACAACATTTAATGAATTACTTACCATTTAAAAAATGGGAAAGGTATTTCTATTACCTGAAAAGCAGTCTAACATTACAAATTTTGATGTTCTGTATAATGGAATGTGTATTTAAATTATTTGAAATATTAAATCACTCACTTTGGCAAAGAATTTTATTTCTTGTTCATGTGGAGATTTTTCAGTTTTTCCACTGGTTACAATGGCTTCTGCAAGGATATAATCAAGGCAGACATGAATAAGAAGTTGTCTAATAATAAATAACACAATAGCTCTTTGATATAGCCTTGCAAACTTAGTTTTGCTGAAATACAAATAAAACAGCAGAAACAGTTTAGCTAGTTATAGATGTCCAAGAATTCAATCTACAATTTAAAATACAGAACTTAAGTTTCTTAAATGCAATAAAAATAGTGGTTGCTACGAATTTAAACCTATCAATCCTAATATTTAAATATAAGAATTTTAATTATTTTAAAAATAAAATCTGCAGCTTACCCAAATGTGCAATAAACTCTTGAGCAGAATCAACATATTTTAAAATTTTCTTCAGAAACTTAAAGGCAAACCTCTTTTCCATGGATGAAGCATCCAGCTCCATGTCATTCAGACCCCTGTTTCAGAATACATTAATAGCATTAAGGATGACAGTACTATGAAGCATTCCATTCCTTATTATCTTTTAATTATGGTGAATTTTCATAAGAAGGTGAAAATTAGTTTCCATAGTTATCAACTACATAGCAAGAAATCATAGAATCATTGAATGGTTTGGGTTGGAAGGGACCTTAAAGATCATCTAGTTCCAACCTTCCTGCCATGGGCAGGGACACCCTCCACTAGAACAGGTTGCCTGAAACCCCATCCAACCTTGCCTTCCAGGGAGCGGGTGTCTGCAGCTTCTCTGGGCAAGCTGTTCCACTGTCTCACCGCCCTCATGGTAAAGAATTTCTTCCTAATGCCAAATCTAAAGCTACCTTCTTTCAGTTTAAAGCCACTACCCCTTGTTCTATCACTACATGTCCTTGTAAACAGTCCCTCTCCAGCTTTCTTGTAGGCCCAGTTAGGTAGTGGAAATATTAAAATCAGTTCAGGTTTTTCTAAGAGTTATAACAACTTTGGATTAAAGCATTCAAAATATATGTATTTTAGGATAAGGATTTTAGAGAGCTATCTTATTGCACAAATGAAGCCATAGTACATTTTAATCTAACAAAGCAATGCATTGGCCACTCAATTTCTACTGCTGGAAGAGTAAATTGTCAAATGTTTAGGAAGTTAACGACCAGAGCTTTACAACAATCAGTCTAAGTCCCACACTTAATTTCATTATTCACTATTAAACTTCATTGTTGTTCCTGAATTCTGTGAAAGACTGAAGTCAAAATGACTTAGGCTACTGAATGAAATTCTAAATGAAGCAAGTAATAAACTACTATACTATTCAAAGTATTTGACAAACTTCAGTAGTATTCAATACATTCTAATATGCAATACATTTATTATTTATTATTTGAGATAAATTCATGACCTAAATTATGATTGGTGCATGCAAGAGATTAAAGCAGAATAAAAACATGTGTGGTTTGTTGTGCCTAGGTTTAAAACATTAGTTTTTTTATTTTAGATACAAATGAAACCTACCTCAATGAAATTCTAAAATTCTTTAGGATCACAGAAAAATTTAGGTTAGAAGGAACCTCTGAAAATCATCTGATCGAAGTCCCATCTCAAAGAAAAGCCAAATCCCAAGTTAGATCAGGTTGCTCAGAACCTTGTCCGATAATGTACTGAGTATCTTCAAGGATCAAGAGCCTATTATAATAATGTTTGACCACCCTTGCTGTGAAATAAATGAGGATGAAACATTCTCATTTATCTAACTGGAACTTCCTTTGTAACAACTCATTATTTTTGAGGAGACAATGTCTCTATAACCTTTCATTAAGTAGTTGAAGACAGTACTAAAATCCCATTGAAACCTTTTGTTTTAGTACTGAAAAAATCTAGCCTCTTCTGCATGCCATTTCCCCGAAGCATCTTGGCGGCTCTCCACTTGATTAACTCTTTTGTTAATATCTTCCCTAGCACTGGTGAAACAAAAACTGGACAATATCCTCCTGATACAATCTCACAGTCGCAAAATGGAAGGGGGGGGGGAAATCACCTCCATTGACCTGCAGACTACATTACTAATAGAGTCTAGTATGCAGTCAGCTTTCATCATCAGAAGAACATACTCCTGATTCACGTTCAACTTGCAGAATCAAAGTGCTTTTCTGCATAGTTGCTGTCAGACTCAATTTCCCTATCCCTGGGGTTATTGCACCCCAAGTGTAGGACTTTGTATTTACCTCTGCTCAACCTCACAAGAGTTCTGTCAGGCCATTTCTCCAGCCCATCAAAGTTCTTCTGAAAGCCATCCGAACACTCCGATTTATTATTAAGTATTCATTCCACAAAATTGCTAAGAATGCATCCTGTCTTGTCATCTGGGATGTGAACATGGATTATTTTTTCTTTTCTTTTTGAAGTCACATAACTCTATGAATTTTTAATTTATTCTGTTTTCAAATGTGCTTGTTTATATAAGTAATTAATTCTTTCTTCTTCATTTCCTTGAGGTTTTCTTTTACATTTTATTAGTTTGCAAATTTTTCATAGTCTCTTTATTCCAACATTAAGAGGACTAAGCTGTACCTGAGATTTTCAGTTGATAAATGGTGGCCTGCACCAGGACACTTAACTGGCTTGCCAAACGAGGAAGTAATTGAGTAACATTAAGGGAAAACCCTGGTAACCCATAGTGGCTACTTTTGTTTCTGTATGCACCCTTCAGATAGTAGTAGATAGAAAGACTCTCCCTTTATCAATTAGAGAAAATGACCTGGCTAAAGGAGATGCAGAGACCATAGAGGAGTTGAACAGTGTGTCAGGAGTAGGGAAGAAATGAGGAACTGGTAGTTTGTGGGACTGAGGCAAAAGCTAGGAAAGGAACAAGAAAGCAGAAAAGTTGCTGGACTCACTGTTGTGGTATGGAGGAAATGATGATTTGTTCTGAGATTCCTTAGTACTGTTGTGGGAGTAAATTAGGGAGAATAAATAGACTAATAGTTGAAAACAGCTGTGAGGTGAATCCAAGGAAAAAAGTAATTCTGTGGAACAACGCTGATGCAGCAAAAATTTTAACAAAATACCCCATCTAATATTAAGGTGTATGTTCTTGACCATGTCTGAACATGGGTAAGAGGAGAGAAACAGTTCTAGTCAGGGAACAAAGACATATGTTACAATCCCATTTTACACATACACATAAAAGGACTCTAACCTCCCATCTCAGAGTTTCATTTGGGAAAAAAAATATCTATTTGAAGAGTCCTAGTTTGTATGCTTTTATGACTTCCTATTAAATGATATATCACATGAGTAATCAAATGATTTAGTATGAGTTAGCAACTATGTATAGTTGACAGACGTATCCTGCTGCCTCACTATCACAGAGGATAATGCAACCAAGTACTTGTCTCCATTTTCAGTGAGATCACTGTGAATATTCGCTTTTTGTGTTTATATTAAGTCAAGTTTGCATATATTTTCCTATATATTGAAAGACATTTGTAGTTCTGTTAAATAACAAAAGTGACATCAAAAGATCAAAAGAATTTGTAGAGCTTTAAAGATGCTTAACAAAATACCATCTTGTTTCTAATGTATACTTGAGAAAGGCCTGAGAGATTTATCTGTATGGCATAAACACCCAAAAGTGCTTCAAAAAAGCCTTCTCAACAAAGATGAGCAAAAATCAAAACAGAGGCAGATGGTATAAGTAAAGTACACACACTGTGCCGCCTATACGTTTCCAATTATAAAGAATTTCCATATTTTAATTAGTCCAACGTTTTTAAGAACGACATTCAAGAAATGTGATAACTGCAATCAGTATTTCAAAAGATTTTATATATATTTAAAATATGCACACATTCATTTGAAGAAAACACTAAGAGGGTAAACTTGATTCACGCTGATACAATTTCTGCAAACTTTTCGTTCTTGCCCCATAAAGAGTTTGAGCAGGCTTTTTCAAGTTGAATTGTCCCATTAGTTAGCACTGAAACATTGGCTTCCTAACCTGAAGAAATGCAGCTGCAAAGAGATATTAAAATTAGTATGTAAGCAATTCCATTGGTGCTTCAAAGGACCATTCATTTGCAGGAACTAAACCTGCTTTTCTTATTCAATAGCTCTAAAGCCGTTATGAGGGATATAAAATGTTTGGTGGCATACCTACATTTTGGTTTCAGGCTGAGAGCCTACACATGTGGCAGGAGGGAATTTTTCTCTGTACTAATGCAGAAATGTATATTTAGAGCTGTCTTCGAATATCTTAAGAAATGTTATTAATTGTTGAAGTCAAAGTTACCTTTTGCAGATCCTAATAATCAATTTGTATAAATTTCTGAGTGTGTATTTTCACTAGAGACACAAACTCAAAAAAGCAGAAATAAATGCAAACAAGATCTGACTTCATGCAGGTACAGAAAAAAAATGTTCATTAATACAGTTTAGTTTACAAAAATGCTCAATGCCAGAAATACCTGCAGTTTCCTATGTGCTCAGGTGTTTCATATACAATAAAAGATGATAGTTACAGTACAGTAACTTGTGATTCTATCATATAAAGCAAAAAGTACAGCATACTAAGTATTTTAAGTTCATTGACAAGGTAAGTCCCCACAGGCCAGCTTCCTTCCAAACACAGCAATTCAAGTTAAAGTACAACTAATGAAGTCTGCTCTTCTGCTTGAGCAGAAGGATGAAATACCCACAAAATAGCCACTTTGTCCTACTGCTTCACAGAACTCAAACCAATATTTTTCTTGAAAACTGGATTAAAAAGCACTTTTACAAAGGTGTGTTTCAGTATCAGACCTCAGATTTCTTTTCCCATGATCCTTATGGACATTGCTGGCTGCTAATTTAGAAGTTTTGAGTCATCTGCTTGTATAATTACACTACTATTGCATTGTGTATTTACTATGATCGCATACTTATAAAAAATGTTACAGGTCTACGCTATTAAGAAGGGTCTTTCTGAACATAAACATAATAAGCACACTGATTTTCAGAAGATACGCTGAATGGTAATTGCAACTAATTGACTGCAGTAAGATAAGGACAATAACCATGGTTTGTGCACTGAACCTAAGCAAGTACCGCAAAAAAAATGCGCAACTTACCGAGATATGATTATACCAGTGACCTGAAGGAATTTAAACAGCTCTTGGGCCTTTTCACGGTCCCGTGATTTCTCCTTGGCTGTCAATGTGTCATAAGGTACCAGTAAAGGATGAGTACCTCCACCTTTAGTAAGTTGAAAGAACTGTAAGTTTTTCGACTGTAAGATTTACTTTGCTTCAAATACAAAAAGGAACAATTCGATTTAAATTTTTTTTACACTAATTTCTTTCAGACTGTTTCTTCTCCCCCATTTTCCTTGTCTTTTTTGTGTGGTTCACAGGATTATGGCTTACCTTTGCTTTCCAACTCCATTTTCTTCTTTTTGGCCCATATATTATGGTAGTTTTCTGCCATTACCTCAACCATTCCCTACATTACCATAAGAAAAAAAACCACCAAGATGCAAAATTAAAAGGCGATAATTAAAAATTCTGTAATTCTACATAATTTTACAGTCTTTAGTGAAGCCTATACTCTTGTGGTAAAGACATATCACAGTTAAGTGCCATTTCTCCATTCAGCTTTTTTTTGAAGTCAGCACAGGTACAGGATGCACGTATATCACATGCTGTTTACAGCTCCTTCCCTAGCTTCATAGTAAAATTTTCCAGGAACTCAGGAAGCACCAATGGGATAAACAGTAGAAATCTTTTCTTTAAATATGTAAACAGTATGGCATGCATCTTTCTACAACAGCATAGCACAACCACAGTCACAAATACACTCATAAAAGCTTACAAAATTAATCTCATTAATAGAAAAAGCAGAATTTTTTTTTTTCTTCAGCACAACATATGCAAAACACAAATACAAACCTGAAGCTCCCTAGAAAGCACCACATTAGAGAGATCAAGTGGTGCTGGGCTATACCCATTTCCCTGTGGGAAAAAAATAATTATTTTCAGATAAAAGTATTTCAGATAAAAGAATCAAATATTGAATTACAACACCTCTGTTGTTGATCTGATTGGAGTAACATCATTTAAATTTTTAAACTTTCTTGTAGAAACTGTGTTCACCTTCTATTTTGCAATGTGTTTAAGACACACAGGATGATTACCAGAATACACCTACTGCTGTGGAAGTAAGAAGGTTGCTGCAGATACTTAGCTCTCTGTATCTGCAGCAGATGGCAAGCTGTGCTTTTCAGCCTAAGAGAGGAGACCAGTCATGAAGTATACAAGATGTGTCTTCAAAACATGACAGAACAGTATGGCAACATCCTGAACAAACCATATACTAAAGACAAGACATCACAACAAAAAGTTTAAACAGGTTATTGTCTCGTGGAATGTACAGACTAAGAAAAAGGAGGGGTGTGATATATTTATGCAGTCTTTAAATTGTGAAAGCTCCAGTGCAATAAACCTATTAGTCACATCTTAAATGTGAATGGTCACATATAAATCAGTGACTTCAGTCATGAACTGAAGTTAAACGTGCTGAAATCCTTTACTCAGTCATGCCTTTATCATGCATCATCTTGGCCAAGAAGGTCCAACTGCAGAACAGGTTCAACTGGCTGGAAGCAGAGATGCCAGAGACAGAAGGACTCCCTGTAAGGCAGTGAAGTTTGCTGAAGAGGTAAGAAATGCTGCACTCAACAGTGCTCAGGGGCTACTTTTGGTAAGCAAAAGTGCTGCTGGGGAATGAACCCAACACAGCCTTAGAGGTGCCCAATGCCAATGCTCACAGGATCAGCACTGGTGCAAGTGTATAGAAGGAATCGGCTCATGACACAACTTTGCACAGTCCTTGCAGAACTGCTTATGGGGATAGGACTCTGCCAAATGCATTGCTCATAAAAATCTCACTGTATTTAAGCACAAACGTGTGTTTAATTCACCTCAAGGTGTACAATAAATATTCCCCAATGCTTGTCCTAGTTTTAAACAGCCTTCCTCCCTCCAAGACACAAATACATTGAGCTGCAGTCTCAACATGCTATTACAAAAATATACGAATGAAAAAATTACTTTATATCACATCAAAATGCTAGGTACAATATAACTACCTGTGAATTTTGCCTGTAGATTTAACAAAGTATTAAAAGTGCAATCTTATTTGTCAGTCATAATTATATTCTTGCCTAAAGCCTATTTCAGGCTCTTCTGTTTGACCAAAAAAAAATTTACGAGATTTACTTATTATGAAATAAAAGGATTTCAATACTCAGCCATGTAGTCTTTGAATGACTGTATGAAAACTCTCTTCAGGTCCTCCAAGAAAATGAATAAATATAGTCTCTGACAGCCTTATAATTTTAAAAGTCATTGTCTTTTTGCAATCCCCTCTTTAGTGTAACTGCACAAATCTATTATAGTGACATGACTTCCAGTCTCAGAACTCTAACATGAAAAGTTTCGTTTCATTAAAAAGAATATAAAATTAACATACTTTTGCATAATTTCTTAGTAAATTCACAAACAAACCTTTTGCTTTCTAAATTTAATCAATTCCACCTTACCTGGCTAGACTGAGATATGCTGCGGAGCTTTTCATTTTCACGCTGATATATCAGTGCTTCTCCTCCTTCCTTGGTCCTTTCTAGGCTCCATCCCATGGCCAACATGGTTTTCAGTGATTCTCTGGCAGGCCAACGATAAATTTCCTTTTCCTTTGAAGAAAATGTAAAATTTCTCTGTATTTAGCAAGTAGGAAAAACTCAATAAATACATTCTGTCCTTCTTTATGAGTTGTCACATGCCACAAAAGTAAACAAAATTTGTATATTATATCTGAAGACACTATATAATTCTTTTTACATGAGAAAAGTTAACACCTTACAAATTTTTGATTTTTATTCTTAGTAGCATTTATTGCTGGGATATGTGTTACAAACTAACAACACTCAAATGAGCCCTGGAGCAATAATGTAGTTTGTATCTGGAAACTTATTCATGCCTTTCTCCAGTCCAAAATAATAAAAAATTGATGTCACTACAAGTGCTATGAAATTAGTTAGGCAAGTATGTACATGTGAATGTATTAGGACACGAGGTCTTTTTTTCAGTCTTCCTATATCTATATCCACTCACAGATACACAACATTACTGATCTATACACCTCTTCATATAAATACAGACCTCGATAAAAAACTAAGGAACAGCCTATATTCCAACACTCCTTTGAAAAATAATATTACAGAAAATCTGAAAAGTTGTGGCAAAGACTATTCTGAGTATGTCATGTTAAGACATCTCAAATCAACCTAATAAAAGTAGTTCAGTTCTTACCCTAAATGAGAATGTTTATGACATTAACATGACAGTTTTTATGGAAAGACCTAATTTTTAGGTTCAAAAAATTCTAATCTGAGCCAATTCAGAAAATTCTCTTTGTATTGCTTTAATAACAACTCAACCAATAATTCTTCAGCTCCTCTTGAAAGATTTCAAAGCAATTTACAAACCTTGGAATATTAAACCTTTTGAATCCCTCTTGATTTCTGTCATCATTTCCTGAACAGGAAAAGTGTGGTAAAGAGGGACAAATGTAATTCACTTATTTGAGTCACCCAATGAATCATTGCAAAAATATGTATCAGAATTCAAATTCAGTGCACTGTTCTGACAACTAAAAAAAGAAATTAAAATGAAAAATGCATTCAAAATAGTTTAAAAGTTTTTCCCCGTTTTCAACTGAAGCATCTCCTACGCTTTCTTTAAATTTTTCTACCAACTTTCTTGAAGACAAAATTGCCTTTAGATATGTTAAATTATACTTTCATCTACAATCCAGGAGTTTCTGCCAGTCATTCCTCATCCATGAAGGCCTAAAAACCCTGTGCTACTGATACCTGGAATACAAATTGGCCCAGGCCTATGAAGACTGCCTAATGGAAGCAAATGATACATGAGTCTGTGTAAGATTAACTAAACAGCCACTTTAGCATGTAGATGTTGCTATTCTTAACTGTAAGAATTCTAGTTTATCTCTTTTCCTCTTATAGCATATATATGGAACAGATTTTTAAAATATACAAATCAATCTACTTTGTATTAATGCAGCTGAAATGTCCTTTAGTACCTTTTCAGTTAAAGTTTTGAAAGGCCTTATTAATGGGTGAGTCTTCATATTTTCATCCAGTGAAACACCGTATTTCCATCCACTATTAGTCTGAAAAAAAGTACACCAAAATAAGATGAGAACAACATAGAGGAGCAACAGCAAATTGGCCAGTTTGGTTTGTCATATTGAACTGCTAACCTACTCCAGTTGCTACGGAGTGCCACAGAAATTTCTGTTAAAAGAGCGTGCATCCACCTGTGGGTGCACTGGAATGAAACATGACCCAGACAGATTAGATGCCATGTATGAGCAGTAGGTCTCATGCAACCAGTTCTGCGCCTAATACGTATTGGCCCCTTTCAAACATACTCCTGCATTAAGACCATACTGGCTAAGACAAGAAAAGTGTCTCTGTTCCCTGGGAGGCTGAAATCAGCAACACAGAGAAGAAAATGTAACAGTAACAGATCAAGCACTAAAGAATGTATCTTTCATGAATCCTGTACCTTAAACAATATTAACAGAAATTTGTGGTTGGACATTAGTGTGTTTACATACCCATATATATCTGTATACCTTTCTCTACAAATTTGCAACACAGCTCCACACAACAGAATTATTTCTATATAACTGTTCTATAAAACTGCTATTAATTTGTTATTAATTGTTATATTAAATTGCATAACCCCATCTCTGTTTTTCTCCTTGTATGAAAGAGGTTTAAAATTCACTTGGGTTGAATGAGTTACTCATTCTAGACACTCACTCCAAACACTTCCAACATAGTTATCAAAAACTGCAACAACTCCACCAAACTCCATTTCATTCAAATTTAACTCTAAAAGTTGTATTTATTAACATTACAATTTATTTGCAAAATGTAACAGTAAAAAGGCCTTTATTAAATGCTTCACTGCAACATTAAACAGATATAAAAAGTCACTTGGTATATATTGTCTTGTCTTACAGCTATTTTGAAGTAGTGAAACAGAAACATAACACAGTGACAGAGCACTTTGAAAATTATAGAGGAAATCAATACATAACAGCTTTTTGAAGGTACAAAGAAAGTAAAGCTATAACTAAATTTTCTGAAATAAAAACAAAGGACACTAGACATCCCAGGTACTCTCTTAGGTCACAGAGTATTGCAGTAAAATTGAATCTCTGACTCCCAGACAAAAAACATCATAACATCATTACTAGGCAAAATGAAGCTAAGATCTCTCATATATATATATATGATCTATATAAAGCTAAGATCTATATTAAAAAAAAAAAGAAGAAAAAAGAACCCAAACCAAGCGCCCTTTTTTCATTCCCCTCAATCTAATAAATTCTAGCCACTTTGAAAAAATGACAAATTTCAATGCATTTTCTTCAGCAAAAGATTTATTCCACATATCCCTAAAGAAATATGCAGACATTAATGTACTCTGAACAAGGGCCCATCAGTTAAACTGTCCAGTTTTTCTTTCAGTATTTACCCAGGTATTATTTACTAGTCCTTTTCTGACAGTTGGCAGTCTTAAAATAACTCCTACCTTATCAAAGGCCCATTTATCATGGGAATGTTCAGCATACTTGCTGACAATATACTCCAACTTTTCAGGAAGTACAAGGCTGTAAACAAAGGGGAGCATGGTCATTCAATAAGTTACTGATGTCTCATTTATGAACAAAATGTCAGTATAAGATGGCATTAATCAAAATGCTTCACCTGATGATGAAGGCAAGATACCTGGCTTTGCAATTCCATTTTCCTTAATAGAAATGCCACAAAACAAAGCAGTTATGATGGCATTTACAGGGAATCTTCAAATACAAAACAGTTGCACTTATTAGCAACTGAACTCACAAGAAAAAAACCAAAACTACTTCACCATAACCTACAGGTATTTTTGTTGGTAATTCTTAATACAGGATAATATTAGTATGGATGCTTGACATCGTGTAATGATGGAGGTACAAGACTTTAATAGCAAGAATCAACTAGTGATCCTCAGTTCTTCAATATAAAAGTATTAGAATCTGTATTTTAAAAGCACAAGATTACTAGGAAGGACAGGTCTATTAAAACATCACACATGATTTGCTCATTTTGCTGTATCAGGTTGCTACAGATCAATTCTCCAAACTAAGTGAAGATTTTATAAAAAGTGAGCAATAGGCCAATTGAGTCACTTACCATATTTTGATGATCTTGTACCATTTGTCATAAGCACACTCTAAATAAAGACAGTATCAAATCTATTACAGTTGTATGTATCCCAAATATTCGAACTATTAGGTAAAAGGGTACATAATAAGTATAGCATTTACTATATACTCTGCAAATATAATGTGGAAATATTTAACATCTGTACAGTGCTGAGAAGAATGTGGTTTATATCTGGTAAGCAGGATATGTTGTAGTGAAGTATTTAGCAGGAGGAAGCAAAAGTCCTTACACCACTTCTGAAAGGTACTAATGTCATTAAAAAGTCAGTCACCAGCCAACTGGTGAGGAGAAAAAAATATTAACAAGGACCAGTATAAAAAATACTTAAGGAAAGGAAATCACTATGATTTAAACAACTCACTTTGCTGTGCTGACAGGTTTGGGATCAAAATTTCCTTCTGGATCCACTGAAGTCTGCTTTTCCAAAGTTGACCTAATTCGTGTATCTAAATAATCAGGAGGTAAGGCACCAGCTATAGCACTTAGACAAGGTAAAGCCATTCGAAAGAGCTCTGGATCATACTTCTGCAGGAGAGATAGGAACTGGTTGGAAAATCCAATAGAAAAACAAGCAAAATGTTAGTGAAAACCAAGCAGCCACATCTACAAATATTAGAAGATGCAAACAAACAGTAAAGCACATTTAAAAGTTAAGCATAGAGCAAAATTGTTGCTGCATGACACCTATTTTTCTTGATATCGACTTGATACATTTTTAAGACTACTCAAATAATGTAAGAGTATGCTGACACTTGTACAAGTATATACAATGAAATTATGACTCCTAAGCTTTCTTTGGGCCATTAAGGCCTACATAGGAAGGGTCGGGGTTGTTTTCCTAGTTACAGAAGTACAATAATCTCTAAAATACTGTCAGAGTTCTAAAATGACTAATTCCTATTTTAACTGCAGAAGCCATTGTTGTTTCTCCCTCTTTTTCCCTAATCCATTTTAGCTTAAATCACGCTGGTTAAAGGAAATTGTGTTTTACTGTAGCAAAGTCAGTTCATTATTTTTCAAAATTGTCCTGCTTTGAGGTAACTATTTGCTCTTCAAAACAGTTATTTTAGCTCTGGAGAGAACATAGAAGTACTTGATATATAAAAAAAAAATAAGGAAGAATTACGTTTGAAGAATCTATACTTAGTAACTCGCCATGAAACACATTCAAGGTCAACTGTTACACTAGATTATAAAAAACATGTGCTAGCGGAAGTAGCAGCAGATCACTGCAGGCCAAGGTTCTCCTTCCAGCTCTCAAACGACATTCTTAGTATGCTTAGGAAAAATAACAGTCACTTCTCTATCCTTCAGATTCTCCATCTGTAAAATGGGCATAATGATACAGCTTTAAGAGTCTTTAAGATCTACCGATGAACACTACAGTGCAAGAGTTTGATGCTATTATAATTATTTAATAAAGTTTTACTCAGACAACACAGGCATCTTTCTGATATTATGAGACAGGCACCAATCAAGTATTTATAGGAAAAAATTTACACTGCAAAAATATTTCTCTTGCTTCATTATTAGAAATAGAAAGACTACATAAATCTGAATGACCACTGTGTGTCAAGAAAATGCTGTAGAACAATTTTAAGGTCCATTGAAAATACTTGCTGATAAAATTATGTGTTTATACCACAGCAAGCAGAATGCCTAAAATTTTGAGGCTTTAACTTCCTCTAGTATTTTTCCAACATTCTTCAGTGTATATGCACAAACAAAAGAAGTGAGATCACAGGGTAAATTGCTTCCACTAAACAGCTGGAAACCATGAAAATACCAAACCTGTAAATAACTCAGTACAAAACAGAACAATGGAGGACACTGTGGCTCAGCAGATTTACACAACTCTCCTTTTATTGGACTAACAACCATTTACAGGAGAATGAAAATGCTGTTATAGAGGGCCACCAATACTGGCAGAAACGTATTATCTTCATTTTTCTATAAAAAGCTAAGACACACTAATTGGGAACATTTCATTGTGTCATGCCCTCCTGCCACTCTTTGCACTTGTAACAGCAGTAAGAGAGAGGTAAATGTCACTAAAATCAAATATGGCTTAAAAAACCATTTTAGAATAATGTGGAGACCATGTTCATTTCCATACTATAAATCAGAAAGCCTAAGGAAGCAAGCATCTAAATCTGTTGATAAGAACTGGAACATAAATTCAGTGAGATGCAATGAAAAATTTGTTATTGTCCCATAGTGAGAACCTGATTTTTAGCCCAATGAGGTACAAAAGGTATTTACTCAGTAAGTAATTTCTCCTATCAGAATCGTAACTTTTCCTTACTTGGAGAAAAAATCCCAAGATCAAACTTTGGAACAGGAAAATGGAATAATGTTTGTTTCTGAGAATGCTGCATCATATTTCTTAACCTGGGCAATAACCAGAAAACTAACAAAATAAAAGCGTACACTTGAAAACAGACAACAGAAAACAATTTACTGTGCATACAACATCAATTTGACAAACATATACATACATTTTAAAAAGTTAATTTTATGTCAGTAAAAAGTATTTTAAAAAGTTTAGTAGAGCTAAGATAGGAGAGGAGACAACACTGACTTGTTAGTGCAGCAAGCAATCTGCCTCATTACTAGTGTAAGTCAATATGGGCATATATCAAGACAAAGATGTGACATTTCATTAGTTTGGAGCGAATCTTTCGAGATTCAGCATTTGATTTTTCATTAGACAGTTACTTCATTAAAAGCATTCATTCCCATATCCCCTATATTAGGTGCACTTGGCACGGCAAATCATGATTGTAATGCTTTTATAGTCATCCCATTGTAATGTGAATTACAGTCATTACCTTATGAGACAAAGAATCAAATATTCCCCAGAAAAGTTTTTCAGTTAAATGCAATTCTTCTTCTGCTGCAATTCCATAGTTTCCCATTCCTGAAGGCAGACAATAATATTTCCAGCACTGCTCATAATGATTTGTCAGAAGCTAGATTTTCAAGAAAATAAAAATGCACATAAAACATCGGTATTTAACAAAATAACATATTGGTTGGTGAAGTCTGAATTGCCAGTATCTATTTAAACAGTTACATGAGTATTATTATTTATTCCTGTCTCTTCATTTCTAATGGCTCATAAAAATGATCTTTTTAAATCCTTCTTCTTTTTGGGAGACCAGTAGAGGCCATGCAGTGAAAGTATGAAGCCTGTGTTGTCCCCAGCTCCTGCTGTGGTATTCTCAGTGACGACAGTGAGCAGCAAAATTACCAGATTTTAGGATTTTCACTCTTTGAGTGCAGATTAGCTCACAGGATATAATAGAAACAATGAAATGGATATAAAACAGGACATGATAGATTTGGGTAAAAAGTTTTAGAAATTCAAAATTATTTTACTTCTGTCATTTGCAGTTGATGGCCTCAGTGTTATTCAAAACATTGCAAAAGATATCTGCAGTTCACCCTTTTAGCTGTGTCTGCTCATCTCTGGAAAAACCCATGGAAAGAACTATTGTACAGGCAATCTGTAACACACCAGTTAAAAAGTTGACATATGTGAGTATTGGTGCACTGTACACATAATTTTAAATTTCTACTGATTTCTTCTTTAGAACTAAAAATCTCTATCCCCTGGAAAATTCTAGAATTTCTTTTAGGGTCAGATTAGAACCTTGATATTTTAAGGTTTTTTCTGCAATTTTGTTTAGGAAGGGAAAATAATAATGAAAAAAAAAGTAATCAAACACTCCCTCTTCACCACATTTCTGCTCCAAAATTTCTGATGGTCCAGACTATGTGAATCTGGCGGTTCCATTTTAGAGTATGACAGAATTTCAATTCTGCCATAAGAAGTCCTGCAGACCTAAGATCAGGCCCTTTTATCCCAACAGGAACAGGAAGTGAACTTGAGAGAAAAATTCTAAATAAAAGTTATTTATCATCTCACAATTGTAATTCTTTATTTACAGAACAAGATGACAGATAACACTCCAGTTAAAGATTGCTCAGAAATAAAAGGTGAATCCCGTTCCCTGTAGTTCTCTGTAGACTTCACTCAAAATTTATTCCTGCATCCTTCCAAGAGTTATAGTTCGTATAGCAGAAGAAGAAATTTTATGCTGAATGCACACACAGAAAGTAAAGCATTTACCTTGAGAGGCATTTTACAGTATTCATTGAGTAGAGGCACATCAAAAACTAGCCTTCTCAACAGCTGTTGTAACATAGAGGGACGTAAGTGGCTGCAATTTAACAAAACAGTTCTTAGTAAAATTCATACAGCACAGTGAAAATAAAAATTGAAATCAGTTTGCATATTGGAATTCAAATCACTCATTAAAAATATTTTGAAAAATCAGTGGTAGGTGCTTAAGGAATCTCACTATGCCTATCTACATATAGAAGGATATAGCCCAGAAAGGTGTGCTACTTCTGGACTGTTAAGTGAATAGACAACATGTGTGATTGTGCCACATGACAGCGGAGGAAAGCGTGCTGGATTTTTTTCAGAATACACAGAGAGGACAATCTGAACAAAAGAAAAAAATATTATCCTAACACAATGGTTTTTGATATGACACTAAAAAGCAACAACAAAAAACTCCTAACTGAAACTAATCTGAGAAATACATTATGATTGTTCTTAAAAGAAATAAATCTCAGCTGAAAGACTGAATAAATTACCCAGCATTTCTTTTCTAGCTATTTAATTTCAGTGATCTGTAGACTCAAAAATCAATTTTAAAATGCGCCTTTCATATGTTGCCCTCAGTTGTCACTTTTTCAGGGTGACGATTCCTGATCTACTAAGCTGTTCCAAAGGAGTGAAATTAATTCTTATGTTGATTCCTCTTGTTAGGCTTTTCTGAATCTTTTCCATTTCTACTACATCCTCTTTTTGGCAGGGGATCAGTACTATCCTTAAACTGAAAATGCACACTGCACAACTAATTTCATAGTCCACTGCACAGACAAGTGGCACTACAGTTTATGACAAAGATCAAGAATTATGATTCAGTTGGGAAATCTACATTTCAATTCCAGATATAACTTCACTACTCAGTTCAGTTTTAGGATCAGTTTTAGGATTTGGAGGGTGGGGGGTAGTTTTTCTTCTTCTTTAAAACAAACGAACAAACAAACAAACACACACACACATCCCAACCAAAAAACCACCAACAAATACTACAAATTTCCAAACCACAATCAGCATGTTTCAAACCCTTAAATTCCCAACACACACTCACTGTCAGACTTGCCAGAACATTTTTGGTAATTATTGGGGCAGTTTTTTTGTTGGTTTTTTTTTTTTTC
>VWZZ01007389.1:13176-68059 GCA_013399095.1 Psophia crepitans | reverse complement strand
TTTTTTTTTTTTTTACAAATAATCAGAATTTATCTTGTATAACGATAAAGCTCATATCAACGTCACAGCATGCAGTACTCATAATGGAAAAATTAAACCTATTTTCTCTTATGGGAAAAGAAAAACCCACCCCAAAACCCAACCTGTCATACCCTCTGGTCATTTGTTTCATTCAAGAATAAAATAATCTTGCTTCTATATTATATGCAAATAAATTAACTACTAAAATACATATACTGCACACAAAAAATCATTTTGTACCCAACCATCATACATACTGGCAAATAGCAAGCAGGCATTCTTCAATAGTGTCTCTTTGTGCTTTTGTAAGGGAACGTCCCTTGGATAGCCTATATATTGTGTGAAGCATCGAGTCAACAAGAGAGGCGTGATGCTCTGTTCCAGAAAAGAGGGGAGCACATCTTTTGAGTAATGGAAACACAGCTGAGCAAATATATCTATTTAGTGCGAGAGCTGCCTCTGTGGTACTTAGAGAAACCTGTATGAAATAGCAAATGATTGTTAGTATCATATGGAATAAAGGTTACTAAATATGAAGTCTGCAAAGCATAATAACGAAAAACTCCTTAAGTCCCCTTAGTAGCTGCATGCTAACATGATATTTTCAGTATACATGAGGACTATTTTTTTGGACTTGAGAAAATCCAAGTCATTCACTTATATCCTTTTTCTCGCCCCACTGCACTCTGAACCAATGGGAGCAAAAAAGAATATGCATCTTCTTTCTTTAAACAGATTAGCAAAAACCAGCAAAGAATTAAGTAGCACTTTTAATGTCACTTAATTTCTTCATACCTAACACTGCAAGTTCATCTGTGTGAAGTCTTGAGCGCACATGAAATAAAAGTAATCATTAGGGCTATTACAGTATGTCCAATATACTTACTGTATAATTAATGTCTGTATTAAAAGTTTTTAAACTGCATTACACTGTAGCTTCATAAGGTGGTACTAAATGTTTATATCAGACTCAAGCACTATAAATTAATAATACTTGTATTATTATTGTGTTTATAGTGAACCTACACTACTCTTTATTTTAAAAGAGGTTTTGAAACTCCATTTCTTACAATTACAGAGTCACTATAACCAGCCACTGCACCTAATCTCCATAGCTAAATACTTACAGTATCCAGAGAGGCAGAGGCTCTTAAATCTGGTAAAAATCCAACTTCCAGCAGGTGAAGGAGGAAGCTTTGGTCCTTAATACCATAGACACGGTCCAAGAAGAGTACCATGGGTGCTTTATGATCAGGACAGAAATTTGCAGACATGTCTGGCTCATTTACTGTGCCATCTACACAAATACACAATACGATTTTTAATGCTAGATAACTGATAAAACAAGAAAAAAACAAGACAGTGAAAGACACTATAACTACATTTAATATGTAAAATCACATTTAAAGAAAATTGTATTCTTGTTCAGTTTTCTTGTATACTGGAAAAAGAATACTAAGTTTTTCTTGTTTTAAAAACCTATAATTTTGCAATTTATTAACTAAAATTAAAGATAAATATTACTGTAAACAAAAAAATGTATAGTAACTGTGAAGTCAAAGAACATCAAGAATTTTAATTTTTGTCTCATGTAAACTTGACTAAAAAGAACATGGAATCCAAGGGGAACACCACAACAACACAGAAGTTAACTGTGTGTCACATAAACCATCTCTGATTGTAAAGACAATTCTTGTGAAACAGGAAGTACAACAAAAGTAGGGGAAAAAGGATAAAGTTATTTTACCCTAGAAGAAAATGACAGACTGGTAGTTTACAGCCCATGGAGAAATTAATAGGAAACACAGAGATTGTATGGCATAAAACCCTCATCCTCTGTTGAGTTTATGCTTTATAGAAAATTTCGGTTTCTGTGGTTGTCTTGGAAGGTTTTTTTGTGGAAATAAATACACCCTGGATAACTACAATGACCGCTTCTTGGAAAGAATCAACAGTCGTGTAACAAGCAAGAACATCATCATTAATACACCTCTGCATTCTGATTTTGAATTACTTTTGAGTTCCAGAGTGAAGAGGGTGAAAACTCAAGAGTCTTCACCGACTTCCCTTTAACAGGGAGTGTTAAGAAGGCTGCTCAATTTCAACCTCAATGACAGTTAGGGATCCAGAGAGAGCAGCAGGTCAATGCCATGCCCTGCAGTCAGGTTTTCTATGTGTGCACACCGTACACAATGTTTGTAGTGAGAGTGGTCTTATGCCCCAGAGGTGAGAGTTGATGAGTCAGTGTACTAAGAGAAAGAGATAGGTTCTGTAGCCTTAACTCTGTAGTGGTAACCCCTGAGGTACTGAGGAGGATATAAGTCTCAGAGGAGTGTATTCCTGGGAAGGAAGGATCTAATCTCTCAAAAGAACCACTCCTCCACCCTATGTCAGTATCTCCCATTGCACATAGTAGACAAGGTCTCCAAGGATATGAAGAAGTAAGCAGTGGAGGCGGGATTAAGCACCAAACTGAGAGGCTTCATGATGTGTGAGAGGATTCCATGATAACTTGCCTATACATTATGGGAGGACCTTGTAGGAGGCAGGCAGAGTCTCAAAGAATGGATGCAGTAGTGGTGTTGAGAAGAGGAATTCAGTTAGATTGTAGAAAAATAGTCTGCACCTTAATAAAAAAGAAATCTGGCTTCTAGAATTGAACACTGAAGTCAGAGTGGAACATTATACCTAGGATTGGGGAATCATAGAATCATAGAATAGAATCATAGAATCACTAAGGTTGGAAAGGACCTCCAAGATCATCAAGTCCAATCGTCAACCTAACACCACCATGCCTACTAGATCATGTTCTGGAGCGCCATGTCTACACGTTTTTTGAATGTCTCCAGGGACAGTGATTCAACCACCTCTCTGGGCAGTCCATTCCAATACCTCACTACTCTTTCCTTGAAGAAGTTTTTCCTAATATCCAACCTAAATCTCCCCTGATGCAGCTTGAGGCCATTCCCTCTTGTCCTGTCAAAAGACAATAGGCATGGAGGAGGATCATCTCAAAGTGAATATGTCTTGTTTTCACTTCCTCTGAAAAGGCCAGAGAAGAAATAAACAGCACAGTTCCAAGAAACAGGAATGACAAAATGCAATGTGTGTGTGCAACATTTTAAGCAAGGACTAACAGGAGTCTATACTGAGTTATCATTGACCTGGAGAAGGAAGCAAACAAAGAAGCAACAAAAGAAACAAAGTGTGTATACAACCCTAAGTTCTTCTGTATGGTTAAATCATTAACAAAACTGAGTGGGTAAAGTAGGTACAGCTGCACTTCAATGCGGACAACTCTAAGTTAAAGCATCTACAGAATAATAAGACAAGTCTACATGATGCTGAGCTTGGAACTGACATTACAAAGAAATCATGAGGCCATCACTGAAATTCTGTAAAACCATCAGTTCAATGTGCAGCAGCGACCAAATAAGTCAACAAGATATTGGGCACCATCAGAAAGAGGTATTCAGAATACGAGAGTGAGCATCATTTTGCTGCTATGTGAAATAGAAAATTAATATATGAACCAAACTATTGTGTGCCCACATTATCAGTACAACCTGCTTACGTCTTGTGTACAGCCAACAGCTGTTTTCGACATCTCAGAACTGCAGAATAGAGATAGTGAAGGTACACAGAAGGGCAACTAAAATGATTCAGGCAAAGAAGCAGTTATCTTATGATGAGAGACTAAGAAAAGTTGAGATTCTTCAATTTGGCAAAATGAAGACTGAGAAAGGATATAACTGAGATTTAGAAAATGATTAATGTAGCTGACAAGGCAAATGAAAAACTGCTGTACTCCAAATCCCCAAATACTACAATTCAAGGATGTTAATTAAAATTAGTAGAGTATAAGGTGTTTTTTTTTAAAAAATAAAACAAAACAAAGAGATGCTTACAATGCTTCTTTATGTAGCAAATAGTGAAGTTCCGGAACTTACTGCCACAGCAATTTGTGGGTACAGATATTATTCCAAAGGAATTAGATGTGGTCTTGGACACTGGGTCCAGAAACAGATATTAATGGGTGGGGAGGTACACTCTGATCTCTCTAAACAATGACGGGATGATGTGGAAGTACAAAGGGATTGAGTCTAAGCTTGCACATCCTACCTAAAGAGATAGCACCTCTACAGGCACTGCTGGAAACAAAGTATTGGGATGGACAGCCCGTTAGTGTGATCCTGTGAAGTATCTTATGTTCTTACATTCTTTGCTCCATAGGAGTCAGTATCTGTTCTACTGGAGCAGCTCTAATTGATATGTATCTAATTAAAATATGAAAAACAGGTATCTGATTGTACTCAACTCTAACAAAACTGCTCTATTTTAGACCTGAAGGCTTATGTGCCAGAAGATTTTTATAAAAATATTAACTGGTCTAACAAAAATATTGCAGTTACCTTTGTTAACTGTTGACAGCTTTAGTGGTATGCTTATAATCCCAACCAAATCTTCAGTTGGCACTAGAGATCGAAGGATTGACCTGATTCGAATAGCTTCCCCTTTTCCACTTTGAATAAGCTGTTAGAAAAAGTTTACCAATTATTAAATTTAATACTGAGGGACATAAGAAAATTTTCCTTCAGATACTTACATTAATATGATGTTTTTCAAGCACTGGAAAAAATGCAGACAAATTCAATTTATCACAGCGTTCTAATGGAGTTGCCAATTTTCAGCTGATTCTACTTTTGAATCTGTCCTAATTTTGATATCATATCAATAATTTCACAATATTATAAATTCTCAATAGCAAAAAAACCCCAACCAAATCCCACATGGTTATGATTACCTACAGTGCCGTGTTTTGAGCTCGCCTCTTTATACTAGGAACAGATGTAAATGTGTCTGATGTATCTATGCATTTTTCTATTATTTCCATGTGGTAAATATTTCAAAAGGCATTAACAGCGAGGTGACCAATTCCTTTCAACTTCTAGCAGAAATTAGGTATTCACAACCCGTGTCTCTGAAAGCTCTTCCAGTCATTTTCTTAAAATGAAACTACTGTCTCTGGCATTCGGGTCAAAACAGTTATTTTATGTATTTTTCCATGTATCCATGTGGTGTAGATGCCCTGTTTCATCGGTGCACACAGAAGCAGCACTGTATCACATTCTTATGAAAATTATTTTTATGGCTTTCTAGAGAACAGTAAAGGGCCAGTTTCAGAATTTGATTGCATTGGTATTATAAATGTGCAACACTAGCAGTTCATCTTTGTTTTGATTCCATAGTCATATAAAAATTCTCAAAATCTTAAATGAATAAAAAAGCATAAGGAATCAAAAGGCCATGATTTTTTACGAACAGCTTGAAGGGAACACATCTGTCTAGATGCAGTGAGAAATGCGATAAAGAACACCTTCTGAAGGGAAGAAGCCTTTGAATCGAGAACACTTTAGTTAGGCAGGTACAGTTCTGTTTACATATCTCCTACATTTTCTGAGCAAGTGACAAAATGAACTTACGTGCATTTCTGGTGCACAGCGTCCCAGTAAATCTATGAGAGCTGAGTAAAATGACATGATTGCATTGCCCATGTGCACAATCTCCTCCTCCTCCTCCTCTTCCTCCTCACTGAAAGGTAAACAATACCAGTGAGCGTTTTGGCTAAAGTAAGCTTATAGCTCCTTTCTGGAGCTAGATCCATGATCCAGAGACTATTAATCAGATATATTAATTTCCTTTGGATTACAGGGTTTTTATCCCTAGAGTAAGCATGCAATTGAACAGTAACAACTGACTTCATACGAGCCTTCTATCTTCCTCTTTACCTTTATCTCAGCTTCATTTCACAACGGCCTTCTCCCTTATTTTGTCCTTTAGGCTTCCTCTTTTGTATAACTCTTATTCCACTTCTATCTAGCTCACACTTTATGAATCCGATATAACAACCGCTTGTGGGTGCGAATCTCTAACGCTGTATGTGTAACGCCTTACATACCAGGACCTATTATCCCCATATTACAAGCATGATTAAACTGGCTATTAAACCATCATTTGACAAACAAGCATTCACATTTACTTACCCTTCCCTTTTATATGCCTGGGAGGGAAGGTCTCGAGTAGGATTCTCTGAGATCCTGATAGCTTCCTGCATAGCTGCCAGCAAACCATTTCCTCCCTCTCCTCGAAGATCTGGTCCAAAGCACTCTGGGCGTCGAATAAGGAGCTTGACAACAACACTTGCATTTTCCTCAACACTTTCACCTGAGGACCAAAAAGAAATCTCAAAACTACACATACTTGCTCCTGAAAGGTATCCTTAAGTCAGGAGACAACTGCATTTTACCCTAAATTTTACAAAATATGAAACAAATTCTCATCCTTAGTTTTGAAAACAAAAATGTCTCAAGTTGGCAGCATTAGGTGTGCTTTATGAAAAATATACCGAGGTGTAAATGTAACAGTGTAGACTTGCCTTGCAAAGGATATACTACACTCAGTCTAGAGAGGTTCAATTTAGAAGGTTAATTTGCTTTTTAAGCCAAAGAGTTCTCTCTCTGGTATAAAGGTTAATAGCCCCAACAAGTCTGCTATTGGTAAGAGGGGAAAGAAATTTCTACTCCAGCCAATCCCCCTTCTCCCCNACCCCCCAACCCCATCCCCTACACACATGCTGCAGCCTCCTACTCTCTCCCCTCGTCTGCATGGACATGGAAAAAAATAGAAGGAAGATGTGACAACCCATGGATTGAGATAATGACTGTCTAGTAGAGAAAGCAAAATTTATGCATGCAAGCAAAACAAAAGGACAAATTCATTCACTGCTTCCCAGGCAGATGTTCCTAGAAAGCAGGGTGTCAATGTGTAATGGTTGTTTGGAAGAAAAGTACCATAATCATGAATGTCCCCTTCTTCCTTCCCCTTTCCCTGAGCTTTTACTGCTGAGCACAACATCATGGTATGGAACGTTCCTTTGGTCAGTTGGGGTCAACTGTCCCAGCTGCATCCTCTCCCAATTTCTTGGCCACCCTAAACCTATCCACTGGGGCTGGGGAAGAAGGGAATAATGGGGTCAAAAGCTCAGCTAATGGTTAAATGCAACTGTTTAGAAATTAACAGTGGCTACCTTATAAGAATACTGATAACCTGTAGGAAGATATGAAATTAATGGGAGGTGTAGGAAGAAAACAAATTACAGGAAAAGAAACAGTTTACAGTCACTGAACTGGTGATGTCAGTAGCTTTGATCATCAGTATCTGTATTTTACATGCAAGCTAGATACTAAATCAATATAGAAACACAAGTAGCAAGTTTATATTAAACTGAATTTTTCAGCTTTAGCACCCACCAAAAGTAGGATTAGAAACTGTGGGTTAGCTGAGAACAGCAGTGGTGCTACTGCGAAGTCAGAGTCAATGGCAATCACAGGTGAGATAACTGGGACTGACTGGCTCTAGAAGGAGCAGCTAAACACTAAACATTTCCAGGCTTGTATTTTTCCCAGTTAAAACTCCAGTAGGATCTTTATATGGAACATAGGACAAGAGGAAACAGCCTTAAGTTGCACCAAGGGATGTTTATATTGGATATTAGGAAAAATTTCTTCACTGAAAGAGCTGTCAAGCACTGGAACAGGCTGCCCAGGGAAGTGGTTGAGTCACCATCCCTGGAGGTGTTTATAAGACATGCAGACATGGTGCTTAGGGACATGGCTTGGTGGTGGACTTGGCAGTGTTAGGTTTACAGTTCATCTTAAGGGTCTTTTCCATTCTCTATTTTTCTATGCTCTAACGCCTGACTTCGCACAGCTTGTGCCTTTGTGGTTTGTTTCTTTTTTTTTTTTTTTTTTCTTTCTCCTTTTCATTCACCTTGTTTTCATACTGCAGGGAAAAAGCAGGATTTTAAATCTTAAAGTCAACAATTTTAGTTTCACTTGGTTAAAATCTTCTAAGTGAAGATTTTTAAAATAATTAAGTAAATCTAATCTCAAAAAAAATCACTACTTACCTCTCTAGACATACAAATTATAATCAAAACATATACAATATTCATCTACAGTTATCACATGATCCTGAATTCTTGCATGTTTCATGTATCTTTTGATGAGACAAATACAAAGCCCCCTTAAAAATTGGAGGGGGGTGTGTGAATCCATATTGCAGAATAAAATAGCAAATAGAAATAAAATTATAAATGTAATTAATTTTTAGTTTAATAAAAGTGTTACCAATACTGGCTCATTTCCAATATAGTTTAGATCTAAATGTTATAAACTTATCTTAATTTGGGCAGTTTTCAACACACCAGTGATAGCTTTGAGAGGAGTGCAATTTAGAGTAAAAGCAAGTGGATATCAGAAAAAAAGCCTTTCAGTTAGTTCTAATTTAGAATGTGCAGGCTTGAAACTTACTTTAAGCCCAGAGGTCAAATTAACCTTTAACGTTGCTCTACTGAAGTCAATAAAAGTTCATCAAGAATTAGTCTACATTTTCAATTTACAATTTCTTGTACATGCATTTGCCACTAGAATCTTATTCTGACCTTCCCTGTATATATTTCTTTCCCATATTCCTTCTGATGGGATACCAAACTGCTGAAAATAGCTATAGTATCTCGCAATCTGCTCTAATTTAGCTCACAGGCCAAGTTAATGCAGAATTTTGCTTGAAGAAAGTTTTGCATATTTCAAGAATTAATTGGCCAGAATAAGAATTTGTTAATGTGATTATAAGTGTATGTTTGTTATTTTCATCTCAACAACCCAAATATTTTGCTAATTTATATTTCTAACTGTCCTCTCAATCTGAAGACACAGAGAAATTAGAAATCTGATTTTCAAAAGTGCCATCTCCAAAACTATCATAAGAAGGTTTAAAACCCCAATCATAACTGTTTTATTCAGAAAAAAAACAGCTGAAACAATTGAAAGTAAAAATTAATTCTACTGACTAGCAGTCCATCCAGCAAAGTTAGTCTTCATACTAAATAAACTATCACAAGTAAGATCAAAGCTATCTTCATCTAATTGTACAGGCTACTGTTAACATTTATTTATAAAATCAACAATGAAAACCACACACACTTTTTTAACCTCAGTAACTAGTTGTTCTACATTTCTTAAACCATAGCAGTTTGTCAAGTTATTTTAGCAGCTTAATCGATAGCTACGGACTTATCAACAAATGAACATACTTCAGGTATGTTTACTGAAGTGAAGAGTAAATGCATTTAGTGTTTCCATTTCAGGTTTTTTGTTGTTTTTCTTTTTTGTTTTGTTTTTTTTGTTGTTGGTTTGGTTTGGTTTGGTTTGGTTTTTTGGCCAATTTCAGATCAACAGTGTATGAATAGAATAGCCAAAATCTAAAAATCAGACTGTTTAAAACTATTTCCCTTCTGGCTGTTCCTACCTGTCCTTTAAACATTTCGATACTGGCAGACCAGATAGGTGGCAAACAGACCAATAATCTTTTGATCTCATCTAATCTAAATTACTAGTCTGATGAAAAAAAAATGCACATGAACTGGAGGATGCTTTTTTTTTTGGTGACATTCAGATAATCTAAATTTGATTTTAGTGTATTTGTTTCATAAATTTCAAAAGGAAAACGCTCTCAGAAGAACATATAAGGTAGTTATCAAAGGAGATTTTTTTCTTTTTTTAAGATATCAGATCTAAGGTAAACAGTCAAGGTGCTTTACAGACTGATCCCTCAGAACTATGTAAATGTGACCTATTGGAAATTTGCCTTTTGTAATGCAAAAATGCCTTAATTACAAACCTTTAAATCTCCCAGTGGTATAGTGGCCAAGAAAGGTCTAAAGTAAGTGTTTACTGGTTATGTTTATAACCAGCGTATGTAGTGTATGTAAATATCACAGATTACTTACTGAATTACTAAACATAATTTGCCGCCCTAACAGGTAGGAGCATACGCTAATAATCTTGTATTTCCGATGAGAACAGCATGCATTAACCTCTCTTCATGCATTAACAAGTTTTTGTGGTTAGAAAAATAAGGAAACCTGTTAATGGAATTTGGATGCCAAGAAATTACACTTACTATTAACAAAAACTGCAAATCTTAAGAATGACAGGTAACGTTCACCCTCTATTGGATTCCATCCAATGTCTGGATATCCTTTAGCCAGCAACACCGGACAACTCTGCAGGCCACAACCTGCCAGGTAGTTAACAACCTACAATACAGAAGCAATCATTTATTCACGTGTTTAGAAATAAGTGTCTAAAAATAAGTAGAAAACAAAATTAACATACTTTTTTTTAATACCAATGTTTTTATATACTGGGTGTTTCACCTGAGAAACTACCAACACAGCTCATTATTGCATCAGTCTTAGTTTTTAGTTCTTGCTTTCGATGATGAAAAAAATCAAATATTCTTTGTTTCTGAAGTTACTAATTATATGATGACACAACAATACAACATGAACAGGTGTGGAATGTGAAAAGTGGAACAAAATATTGTAAAATTCAGATTATTTTTTTTTACAATATATAAACAAAAGTTAAAATACTATTTAACAATTTTAAAAAAATCACGTCAATAACCAGGTATGGCTTATTTGCTACAATAGCAAAACAAATATTACATCAAATGTTTATTTACTGTAATCCAATTTTAATAGATACAAAATAATTACATTTTTCAGAAGACTGATAAATATCAGTGAACAGTTTTAAGAGTCTGGATAACCAGAAAGATTAAATTTTTTTGGTAATATGTAAATTCCTAACACAGCATTGTTTATCAATAGGAATATCTTTAATTAAGAGAAATATTTGAGAAATTATAATGACTTTCATTAATTATAGTAAACTAAATTTCTCATGTACAGAATGATTTCTCAATCATTTAAAAGGAAACTTGCAGGTAACTGCATAAACATGCCATTTTTGGTTTTATTTAAAACAACAAAGGACAACATATGAACATGATTTTAGTATGTAAATATATTTTGAAATTGTAATAAGCATCAAGAAACTTTCATGAACCTGTAAAAAGAGATGCAAATTATCATTTCTTATAATGGAAGGCAGCCAAAAACTGGTGGCAAAAGGAAGATAGGTTTTTCTGTTGGGAAAAGGGAGATATGTTATACTGCTCAAGCACCCTATAGCAATTCCACCACCCATGAGATCATATTTAGTCATTATCTAATGGCCTAAGAAGGAAACTAGTTATGAATTCAGGAAGAATTACACTTCTGCTGACACAGTATACAAGTTGCCTCCAAAGGGCTGCAACAGAGGAAAAATGGGCCTATGTGAAAAATATGCTTAATACGGTACGCAGAATGGAAGTTACTCGGTGCACTTGGAGAAAAAAGTACACAATTCTTAACAGGGCTTGGTAGTTTTCTAATATCCATTTAGGAGACATTAGTGAATACACACGTGTAGGAGGCTAGAGATGCAGGTCATATGGAATGTGAGAAAATCGCTAGAATAAATCTCTTCTCCATCTCTTCTCAGATTTTACAACGCTACCACCAAACTCCATGTTTTTAATCTATTCAGTTTACTACAGTATGTCATCAGGCTGTGGGATACTTTTATGCTGAATCCTCTGCTTGCCATTCATTCACACATTTGCAGTAAAAAGAGATCAAATTTGCAATGACAAAAGTTCAAAAGTTAAGTTGTCTTAAGTGTAATTTATTTTCTTTGAACACGGGCATTATGGTACAAACTTTAGTCACACAGAAACGCCGTATCATTCTGTGAGCAGACTACGCATGCCACATCTCAACAGTCTGATAGCTACACAGTATTTGTTTTTTCTTGTTATTCAGGATAGATTTATTTACTCAATAACATCCACATACTGCACAAGTTATTGACTTCCTAAAGTATTACAGCCAAGGCATTACCTTTCTTACAGATAAAACAGCTGATGAATTTGGGAAGCCCAGCCTGGGACTCGCACAGCCTGAGCTTACAGCACAGAATACTGGGTATGCTGCAGCTGATACCTGTCAGTGTTTGAACATTCAGCACTTGTATGCTGCCAAGTATTCCAGGGTAAGCAATCAGTAAATCAAGGAGACGCAGTTAACGGTCAACAGTGAAACTCAGTTTAAGTGACTTGCCCTACAGTACTTTTCATGCAAATATAAGACAGTCACTGGTGGCATTCCAGTCACTAGTGGTGTATCCCAAGGGTCAGTACTGGGGCCAATACTGTTTAGTATCTTTATTAATGACAGGACAGAGTGCACTCACAGCAATTTTTCAAGTGATACATAGCAGATAATTGTTCTCAATGCTACCTTTATCGAATTATAGTATATTCCTGCACTCCCTCACATCCTTCCCCTTTGTATTCTTGTCTCTGTCTTCTCCTAGCTATCCCCATTACACATTATTTCCATTTCTGAGCTTTTCCTTTCCCACAGCATATGCTAATCACAAACACCACTGCAAATGGTTCTACTCTCATCACAGGATTCTCCCACATTGCACAGAGGCTTTGCCTGTGCTAAGCTATTGTTTAGGTGCTTAACTGTTCTCTTCCATTTATATTAAACCCTGTCTTCTGTTTTCTGTTCCCCAGTGCTGTGCTATCACATATCATTTCCTTTCTCTGCTTTCCTCTTCTTCTGGTGGTGCACCCATCTTCCAATTCCTAATCTGCTATCCTTCCTGGATATATAGAGAACTTCCATGCTAATTTTTGTATCATTTTACCCACCATTTCTGGTTCATCCTGACTCTTCTCACATTTCCCTTTACTCCTAGCCATTGCCAATGACCTGAGACTTGGATTAATTTTCCTACTGCAGCTTCCCTTAAAATTCTGTTCCAACTTCCTTCTTCAAATACTTGCCCTTCCAGTCTCTTAGCTCTTACCTTCATCTACATCAATCTCTGTTCAAGCCAAAAGACTTGCTTCCTTTCTTCACATTACCCTTTTAATTCTCAAATTTGCTCCTCCCCAAACAATGCTTCTTGACATGCTTTTCTCCTATTTCACACATTTTTCTTGTCATCCTTTCTACTTGATAACAGCAGCAAAAGGATGCAGAAGATAGAAAAAAAAATCTCTTTGGCTGTGATTCCCACAAAGTGTGAAGCAAAATCAGGGCAAATACCAATCAATCAATCTTATCTTGAGAGACAGCACATACCTAGAAGCAAGTATTTCTGAGGAGATGTATCCAAAAATTACTATGATCAGACTTGCCCGTTTCCCTTTTAGCACAAGTATGCTATTTGATAAATAGGTAAAAAATTCAGAGTGCTCACTTACCTTATCGAGATCTGGCTCCTCCAGTGCTAGTGCTAGCTCATTATTGTCCATTACAGAGGCTGCTGCAACATCTAGTGGTGTTGAACCTCTCATTGAAGGAAATGCTGCAGAAGAAAGTTAATACACAGTAATTAAATTAAATTTGCAGTAATCACAGTCATGCAGCAGAGGGCAGCAGACACACTGGAATCTAGAACATAAATCTACTAATAGTATGTTCTATGGCTGTTCTTCAATCAAGAACATGGTTAACTGTTTTGATCGATGTTATAGTAAGTACTGATTTTTTTTTTCCTGACTTTACATGCATATCTATAAACATACTCAACCACACTAGTTTTAAATGTAGATGAAGAAATTGGTATTAACAACAGCAAATCAGAGGAATATTATACTATTTCATTAGCAGAGCAACTTGTTGACTATGTAATTGTGCACAACCCTATCGATTCATTGTTTTAAAATATTCCTATATTCAGCTGAAAGAGACACTTTCAGCTTCAGGGTTACCTGTTTTTCTTTCAGTCTTATTCCATTTTCTGTGTTTAATATAGGTAAATGCAGGCATCAAAATGTTCACCATGACCAGCTAAAGCACTGTGAAATCACATGCTATCTTGCCTTGCTATATCTTATTAATATAGCCATCTATCTAGACAGGACAGATTTTCTTGTGTTACAAAATCTCATGCATATACGTTAAAAAACATATACTTGGTTTTCCAAAGGAAAAATACGAAATTTACATCAGTGGCCCAAACTTTAGAGGGAAGAGAAAGGAAACCAGTTGAAACAGACAAGCACCGTAAAGGGTTAATTTAATCTTAGATTTCCAATCACAACTATATTGAATGTAAAAAATGCCAAACTGTATGGATTTAATCCTGAATTTTGCAAGGTATTTAGAAACACAGATTTAGAGTATTCTGTTTTTAATATAACTCACAGAAATATAAGGATGAAAGTAAATAGGAAGAAAAAAAAAAAAGTTAGAGGTGAAACCCCAAAATGGTTTCATTTTCACAGAGGTTTCAACTTGCTGTACAAATTAGATACGAGTCTTGTGATATCACAGTTTCTCCTGGTCTTGCTTTTAGCTGTTACAGCTCCATGACGTACCCAGCCCAACGCTGCTGTTTTCCAGTAAGTAACTAAGATGCTCAAACATGGCCTTTTGGTTTTGACGACTAATTCGACAGAAGTAGCACAGGAATCGACAACAGCTTGCCACCATCTTAGGAAAAACGATCTGCTGAAGAAGAAAGTTGACAAAGCAGTGAAATATGTTAATTACCAATCTGTTCCAGTTCCTCTTTGCGCACTCCTAACAAGGAAAGTATAGTGAAGTTACCAAGGTGATAAGCAGCTGACAGTTGCTTTGCTTCTAACTTAGGAAAGGACCTGCGTTTCCTTTTAACTTTTGTATTCGTGAGGTGGTTGGGTTTAAAATACTGAAAAATCATTTTGCAGAGGACTACAGGGGACATGTAAGGGCAAAAAACCAGAAAAATAATCCTCATCAAAGAAATTTGCAGACTAGCAGATGCAGTTATACAAAACTTTACCTTAACAGCATTACGATAACAAGCTCAATCCCCGATATTAAGTCATAGAAGAATAAAGAATATCCAAGAACCTTAGTTTATCCCATATTACAATAAGAATATACAGTCTTCATATAAAACATTTCTAGAAGACCCCTGTGTTGTTCAATGATAAGATGAAACATATCATTAAATTGCATTAACTATACAATGCTTTTAAAACAAAAACAAACCAACCAACCCCCCCAAAAAATCCCAGCCTTTTACTTTCTGCACATTATGTGCAAGGATTTATCCTCTGAAAAGAAAATAATTTCATCTGTAGCACTCATGAAATAATGTTTCACAAGTTGCAATTAGTCGTAACATCTTCTGAGATGAACAAGTTATGCCATTCTCACATTTTACTGAAAGGAGCTGAAAGAACATGATCAAAAATCACAGGACAGATTTTTTATGTTTGTCTTTCTATGTGATTTATTAAATTTACGATTCTATATGGCACGTTTTAAAAAGTGTCAAGTTCAGTGGCAAATCTATGTCCTAAAAACTCACAAAACTAATGAGAAAATTCATGATCATAAAAACCAATAAGAATTCTTCTTTAAATGTTGCCGCCTTTACAACACAAGTCTAATTCATTCTGAGAAGTGCAACCTTTTCACTTAATGAGACAACAATCTTGCAAAAAAAAACGGATTATGTAATTAAAAGCTATACAATATGTATTATCTTTTCAAGACATCAGGTGCACTTTCTAACTTCCATAGACTCGATTAACTGTAGGTTTACTTCAGCACAGGTTTTTTTTCTGATATATGTGGTTCATTTGCTTATTTCAGTCAAGAAAGAGCTACTATGTAAAAGCAGCATTATATATGATTTCTGGGTTTTAAATGTAGGGTAGATGGAAATTAATGGAAAACATTCATTCATTCATTCATGAAAACATTCAACAAAGATTCTACACCCCCAAATGTACAGGTATTTTAACAGAATGTGTGACATAACTTTAGAAAATTACAGTAACAGCAATACTGTTAAAAATTGTCATTTTAGAAATTTCTCATTTGTCCTGCTTTTGGCTGAGATGATTTTCTTTCCAGTAGCTGGTACAGAGCTGTGATTTGGATTTAGTATGAGAATAATGTTGATAACACACTGATGGTTTTAGTTGTTGCTGGGTAGTTGGATCATCTATACTAGGTCAGGGACTTTTCAGCTTCCCGCGCCCTGCCAGGTGCACAAGAAGCTGGGAGCGCACAGCCAGGACAGCCGGCCCAGCCTGGCCAGAGGGATGTTCCCTATCATAGAACGTCATGCTCCAGATATAACTGGGGAAGATAGCTGGGAGGTGGCATCGCTGCCTCGAACCAGACTGGGTACCAGGTTGGGTTTTTTTCTTCCTTCTGCATGTGGTGAGCAATTGCATTTGTGCACCACTGTTATTATTTTTGTTATTATTATTATTACTACTACTACTAGTACTATTATTATTCTCTTCCTTTGTTATCCTACTAAATTATCTTTATCTCAACCCCGGGGTTTTTGTTTTCATTCTCCTCCCCATCCCACTGGAGTGGGGGGGAGGGTTGAGTGAGCAACTGTGTAGTGCTCAGCTGCCGGCTCAGGCAAACCACAATGTCATTATTGACAGGAATACATATGAATATGGAATTCTAAAACTTTCAAGCAGTAAGAAATAATTTTGTAGTAAAACAATTCAATTCTGACAGCAAAAAAGTGTGCTGCTTAGGACGCTCTGAAAATGAATGAACAACCAACACTAGAAGCCAACACGTCATTAAGATTCCAAATCATAAAATCTAAAGACACAGTCTCTAAAATAACTATTTTAGGCATTAAGATGTACACTAAAACTGAACTGTGATGGAAACATTGAAAGTTTGCCTGAGTATTTTCTGGGATTAAATTTCATCAATGAAGTATCTTTCCAGGGTTTTGTCAGCCAGTATTAGCAAAATACTTCTAAGGTACTTAGATACCTTCAGCTGCACCATACAGCTTCATGAAAAAATCACTAATCCAAGAAGCTGGAGATCTAGCTTAAACCATCTGCTGCCACAACGCAGGAAAATGCCCAATCCCTAAACCAGAGACTACATTGCATGGTTGTTCATTCCACTTCATCAAGCTATAGCAATGAATGGAAAGAAATGTCCATGAAGCTTGAAAGAGAAAAGAAAAGGGAACATGCTAGCCATAAGGAACCTGCTTGAGAGCAGGAAAAGCAGTGTTCTGATGTCTGATGCCACCACTACACTTGAACTGTATGTAAGTGACTCACTGGACAAACCCACAGAAAATTTCAGATGAGTACACAAAACCTTAGGTGACCAAGGCATGCTCACTGTTTCTGGCCCTACTCTTTTTTATTCAGAAGAATACCTTACCTGTCAGCATGTACAAACATGTACCTTTTCCAGATTACACCTTAGTGGTTCTATCCAGGGTTGACAACCTTTCAAATGAGACTTCTCTGCCAGATTAGAAGCATGCCAGTTGAAGATCAACAGACAGCAGATGATAATCGCTTTAAAAGCAGTAGTTTCTCTCCCGGCAAGGCTGCAATTCCCAGGCAGGAAACTTCAGGCTTGGAACTGAGAAGCAGCACTTCTTTGTCTGTACAATTCCCAGCCCAATGGTTTGTTCTGCAAAATCTCCCCACTGCAGCATCTAAAATCTGTGCTAATGATGTGCAAACTCTTTGTTCATAAGTCTTGCTGAGTTATTTCATAACATGACTGTAGCCCTTTGACTCCATAAAAAAAATTATGGGTTCTGAAGCACGAGTATCTAAAAGTTTCCACACTTAAGGAGAAAACGAGGCACCAGAGTCTGTAATACATCAAATACCAAACAAACTCTGTTTCTTATCCATACTTCATAAGATTTCTACTCTTATGCCAGTTCACATTCAGTAGGTAAGGTTTTGGATTCCCTCTGAGGTATCTAACTCTTCTCGTGTATTTCATGAAGACAGAGACATAAAATAGGACAGTCTGGGTGGCCAGACATATGCTGCAATACCAGGTTACCAAGTAATTTTCTAGGTCTGCATTCTCTTTGAAGGATATCGTGGTAACTTCTGCATTTTTTTAGACCTGTGTTACTAAAATTTTATATTAAAACACTTTTGATAGAATTAGAAGGTTGTTAGTGTTGGGTTTTTTTTTGTTAGTTTATGTACAGGTTGTAGCAAAAACAGAGGGTTGTAACACCTATAAATTAGCAAAGTATTACTACTAACTACATCTTGTCTTGAACGCAAATGTGATCATATTAAACAAAATAACTAAAACATTGTGATGACATAACAAATATAGAAACAATGTAGAAGTATTTTACAGAAGTCTATGAGCTGTGTGACCCCAGAGGCAAACAAAGAGGGATGTACCTGCACACAGAAGGCACTCAAGTAATGAAAAATTGCCAGAGACAAGATAAGGACAAGGTAGTAACATGGGCTGAAAATCGTTCCAAATATGTAAGGAGAATGCATGGCCAGGCAAAAGAAAACAAGATAAGCAGTACTGGGAGCAGAGGAGACCCCTCTTTTTGTGAGGCAGGCAATAGCATAAAAATATCAGGCATTAACAAAGAGAAGAAAGAAGACCGTTTCACTTCTGACTTTTTTCAGTAACCTAAATAGTTAGACTTCTCAAAATTTATGCCACTCTGCCTTTAAACTAACACATATATATTCAAGCATAACACTAAGGAAGGGAAAAATACACCACTATGAGAAAATCATTGCTCAATTTAAGTATTTGAATTTGAGCATTGAAAGTTAAGTTGATGTTACTACCTTATTATAGATTATCACTAATAACTACCTAAGGTGAAGAGGTATATTTTCTTGGCAGAGCTACACCTCCCATAAAGACAGCTAATATACATATTTCATTTACAATAAGAACAAAAGCTTTTAAAGTCCTATTAAAAGACAAATTAAACACCTATAACCTCTCACTCACTTTTTAAACATCAAGTCATAGAATGCTGGGCTCCCTCTACTACTATAAGAACTGTTCTATTTTTACCATTAATCAACATTCCATTTTGGACAAGCAAAATGTCTTTCATAAGGGAGATTTATTTTTCTTCGGATATTTCTTAAACATCCTGGTATACTTTTGGAAAAGTTCAAAATGGAAAACACATAATAAAATTACAGTGAAATTACCTGAGATTTGTCTCCTCCAAGCACATTGACCATCACATCCATAACAGTCTCATGCATGCCCAAGACTCTCATTAGGTTAGGATGCTGATAAAACACCTTGTTGTTCATTATATCTCTAAAATGGAAAAAAAGGCAACAATGTGTTTTTAAGAAAGAGTATTTTCATTTAAATCAATGATGCATTATTAGAGATTTCAGAAATACATATTCACTGTAGTAACATAATTTTAAATTCTTAGATTTCAGCATAATACAAAACCAGCTGACAACTAAATGCTTCACATTTCAATATGCTATCATTCCTCTGGCACCAGTGAATTCTATATAATTCTATATAATAAGAATCTAAGCTTTTAAATTATTTCAAAATGGTATTTCTTCATCTTTAAATTCCTCTGTGGTACACACTCCACGATGATCTAAATGAAAAGAATATATTCTGTTGTGCTTTAAGTAGAGAAAGGGGAACAAGACATCTAAATCTAATGTTGCCTCCGCAGTAGCACCTGTAATGAATTTTCTCAGTTCAAAGTAGAAGACAATAAATAGACTTAATATTCAAGTTTATCTGTTAAATATGTTTCATCAATATTTCCAAAATTAAGACCATCTGTCAGAAGATGTAGAATGGTATACAGTCATACAGTCTTCAGTAGGAATATTTTAACATTTTCACTCTGCCCACCATCCTCTCAGCATGTTCTAGAATTTGCTGTATTGGTTTCACAATCCAGAACACAATTTCTGTGTTTAATAGGGAATCCAGGGATTTCTAACATTTTAGGTCAACCTGTTAAAAAAAAAAATCTCAAATAACAGACATCATGGCTGCTTTAAAGAAATACAGAAAACTGGGAATGGAGGATGACTCATAATACAGCACCTTTGGGAAGAGGGCTACACACATGCTGAATTTAGACAAAACTTACCCTTTATCCCTCCTAGAATTCTCAGCAACTTTATGAACTCAGAATCAGGGAGAAATTAGGTAATAATATCACATATGGACTAATGGGTTGTTACCAAAACTTTCTCAACTCTACTGAAGAGAACAGTCTTTGATATTTTTACAAAAACAATACAACTTTCACAGTGAAATAATAAGAATACTGGAAGTTCCTTAGAACTGTTGCAAAGGAGAGAAATTGTTCAATGTTCTTGAAGAAGGAGAAATAAGTACAGTTCTCAGGTAATCTTACTATCATTTTCTCTCTTTCTCAATACATCACTTCAATTGAAGTAATTAATTTTCTGTGTTTCCTCCCTCCCTCCTTCTAACATTAAATGGTCTGATCTGGCAATTATTCACATAAGATGAGTAATAGATATGCAGGCATGCACCATAATACTGCTGCTTAACACAGGTAATTTTGTAGCAAACCTGGAGAAAAAATTCTCACATCAGCAGGTGTTATGTAAAGGTAATTTCTTATAATTCTAATGTTTTAAAGGATAAAATAAGCAGTCTTCCATGTTCAAATATTTTAAGTTGCCACTGACAATGACATAATAAATACTAACAAGTCTGAAATATTTCAGATCACACCACCACTTTGCTGGGTCTACCTAACTGCTTGCAAAAACTTTCAAATTAAAAAGACACCAGCAAGTTTATTCACTCATGCATATAATATAATGTGAGCTTAAGTTTAGGAAAGATGTAGTATTGATTCCAATAAAGATTTAAGTTATCTCTTTTCTCCAGAGCTGCTAAAACATGTACTTTGATGAAGCTTTAAGCATTAGGCTTAACTATATTAAAGAGAGTCCATTTTCTTTAGAGGAGAATATGCCTTCATTCACAAGTTTTTTGACACGTTGGATACTGCTAGAGAGATCAGTTGGAGCCATCTTGGAAATATCTGTGAAAATGAAAATTTCTGGTACATGTCTGCATTTTAGTACAGTAGTAATTTTCATCCAGGATCTAAAATTAAAGGATTTACTAATGAAACAAGAAGCTTTACACAAACTTAAAAATAAAATTATATTGATTCCATACCCTAATCCATTAATCATTAGCAATTCCTCTTCTTTTCCCATCCTGACACTGAGAAGTGAGCGAATTTGGCCCAGTGCTGCAAGCAGATTAATGGTATCCTTCACAGAGGCAGCACTAATTGTGTATGCTTTCCTCAGAGCTTGCAGTAGCTCACCAATGCTGTCATATTGCCTACGAAGGAGGGTGTACATAATCCGAACTAATTCTGGATCCTGAATCTGATCTTCCTGGGACCAGCGCACCATAGTCTGGGATATTAGTTCTTTCAGTGTAGCTATAAGAATAAAATACACAAAACGTTACTAGGTATTACAACAACAAAAAAATGTCATAAACATGTGTTACAGTAAAATATTAGATAACAGTGGCCAACGAGGCACTTGTAGGAGAGCAAAAGAACAGAAGCAAACTGAACAGGATATTTCAACTAGAAAAATAATTTTGAGATCTTTCGAGATAAGCATTATGCTCTTGAAAGATGGAAACCAAAAAACACCTACTTAGCATTCAAGTCAATAACAGCATTGTCAGCAAAGAAAACTTCTTAGCTGTTGATGACCTTGAGAATCATCCTTGTAAGTTAAATGCTGTATTTACATTTTCAATTTATCCTTCATTTCTATATCAAGATTTATAAAATAGCAGCATGAACATCTTTTCATTAGCAATGACTGAAATATAATTTTATAATGTCAGAGAAACATCATATTTTAGATGATCATCAGCCTAAGTTTGGAATGCAGAAATTGGTAACTAAGTTTTCAGTAAACAGTTTATTGGCTGACAAGTATGAGTTCAATTACAGCAGAAATATTCATGAATGTGAGCTCAGCTTGCCAATCAATTTTGCCAGAGGGGAGAAGGAAATAAAATCCATTCTAAACTTTCAAAACTGCCAGAAAGGAGAATGAGATAGCCACCTTTTTAAATCAAATATCCAGTTCAGGGCCTAGCCAGGGTGACGTGAGCAGCTTTTGGTACTCATTCACTTGAGAAATATTCAGCTATTTTGTTGTTCAAAGGATCTACGTTGTCTTCAAAGAAGATGTTCTACCAGGAAACATCTCAGAAGTGTATGATGATTCAAACACACAAAGGAGTAGGAGATGCAAACTGCCTTAGAATGGGGGAATTTAATCTGTATTTCCCACCTGTATGGGGAAAGTCACTGTCACTTGGGAATACACTTTCTAAAAAAAAAAAAAAAAAAAGTGTTGTTTTGAACTACACAATGCATATTGCTTGAAGCAGTTCTGGTGTATACATTACACAGTCAATGACCCTGAAAACAATTTTCTGAGCCTAGAGTTTAGGAAATTTACCTGAAAACTAAACACATGTTCCAGTTTGTTTCAACAAATTTTCATTGTTGATATCAAGTGAAACATGAATAATCACCTTCCTTCACAAAACAACACAAATTTCTTTCCTCTGTTTCTAGCAGAGTTACCTTTTCACTTTCCCAAAGTTCTTCCAATGGTAAGAACTGACCCCTCCCAATTTCCAGCACAAAAGTGTTTATAGCTAGTGTATATCCACTTATTTTTGTGTCTAATCTATCCTTTCACTTGCTAACTCTTTTCAGTTGATTTAATGATGTATTTGTAGAAAACCATCATTAATTCTCAGATTTTGTTCAATCAACAGGCTCTTTTCTGTGGGGACAAATTCTGTATTTCATTCACTTGAGTTAACTGTCAGTTATTAATACATATAACTAAAAGATTATTAAAATTTTTAGTACAAACATAATATTCCACAAGAAACGCTTTCTTGTGAAATGAACACATGAAAACCAAATTGTTTCCCTGATACTGAATTGTCTACACAGTTTTCCATGTGTAGTTGCAACAAAACGGTCCTCTTTCTAGAGTTTTGAAAGCATTCCTCCATAACAAATGTTAGTGTTTCTAGGATTTTAGAACCTTTGAAGGTTTTAATTTTTTACTTGTAATTACTTTTAGGCAGTATGGCAAATAACCTTGGAGAAATCAGTTAGCCATGTCCTTACATGTATGAATTTTTGGTTGAAAGATAAGAAACGGATGGTAGAACTAAATGGCAGTGGTCATGAAGAGGAAAAAAAAGCAGTCATCTTCAGCATATATCCATGCTGTGTTCTGTGATGTTAAGTACTTTCCTTCCCTAAAAGGCCTAAGAAGGGGATAAGCTGATGCAAACAAGTCTGATGAAATAAAGTTATGAAGGATAGCAAATATGAGTGTAATTAAAACACTGCAGAATGAAACTGGGCAATAAAATAGTAATGAAATTCACTTTTAAGTCACTGTAAATATAATGAGATAGAAAAATCCAATCCTTGTTTATAAATAAAATAATGAGATGTTAAAACAGATAAGACCTGGCAGATAGATAATGAAAATCACAGAATAGTTGAGGTTGGAAGGGACCTCTGAAGGATACCTGGTCCAACCCCCATGTTCAAGCAGGGGCACCTAGAGCCACTTTCCAGAACTGTGTTTAGATGGTTTTTAATATCTCTAAGAGGGCATTTAATAAGAAAGGAATGGTTACAGCAAAGTACATTATGCCATTATGTTGCTCCATAGTGCAGTCACATTTTTTCATCCAAAACAAGAGGTCATCAAATGAAGCCCATTCACAAGGCAGGATATAAGCAAAAAATAAAGGTGTTATTCACATAATGGATGACAGAACTCTGAAACTCCCTGACAAAAATGTGGCAGATGTGAAAGTTCACATTTGTTCAAGTGGGGACTACACAAATATCTTTCAGAAAGATACAATGGGGACATGAAAAGACAAATCTCTTTAGACTCAGGAAATCCCTTGAGCTGAAGATAACTAGAGACAGAGACAGTATTAAAGCTGTAAATATTGTATCTAATTTTTTATTCTTACTTGTCGCTAGCTAAACATTTGCAGTCACTGAAAAAGGGTATTGGTCTGGATGGGTCTGAACCACTACAGCCTGTCTTACCCTTCACATTATTCTAAAAGTATAGAAGCTAGAAGCACTGAGCAGACTCAAGTGTATAATGCTCATTCCCATGATTAATTTCTCATGTGAGTATTTCTTAAAGATACAGAACTTTGCGTCCAGTTTCTACTGCCTTAAACTAGACACTGCTCAAGTTACCACTCACAGCCACTTACGCTCACATCTAAACACAGCAGTATGCTCTCAGGACTTCTAGCTGAACTCCTGCAGATAGGAAAGCCAGAAACACTCACAAAATTTGACAAACACTTTATTAATAATCCTGTAAGAGGCATTAGAATTAAAAACCTGGGAAAAAAACAAACAAAAAACAAACCAAAAACATAGTTGTTTCTAGGCTGTTCTTACACCTTCTGTGGTCTCAGTTTAGGTTTAGCAGAGTCTGCTTGGAATCTCTATTTCTAATCAGATGTATTGTGACAGTGATCTGTTGTTTGCTCCCCTCCAATCTTTTCTACCCTCTTTTGCCCTGCACTGAAACGGACAAGCTGCTGTGTTTATTGCACTTGAGGAGAAAGATCTTGCAATTCAGCCAGAAGATGAGGCTAGATGAGAAACAATCAAACATGACGACTCCAGCATGATCTCAATAATAGTCAGCAAGAGTCTGAGATTCTTTGACTGCCAACAAATTACAAATGTACTGCATTGCAACAAAACGTTCTGTAACCAAAATTTAAAAAAAAAGCACACACACACAAAAATAAATGGAGCCAACAGCCAGTGAGAAGTCAAATTAACATCCTGTGGTTTCAGTGTCCGGAGCATTCTAAGGAACAAAGTCTCAGAGGACATAGTCTATGATTCTTCAACTTAATGCTGTGATTGCATCTTTTCTTTTTTTGAACATGCAGTGGGTGTTATTCAAGAGAGACTTAACATCTTCACAGAAACATTCTCATATATCCACACTAACATCTATCTCTTTGAAAGATCCATGGCTCATTCTTTTAACATGGGAACTGATTTAGTGCATTTGCTTGAGCCAGTAAATTTTATTTCCTGATTTCTGTTCTAGGACCAATAATCAATAGTATACCTTCAGAATATATGGTCCTACATGAAAGATTCCTATTATACTAGCAGATACCCTCCCCAAGTTCGAGGCACCTGAAGAGCCATAGTTAAGTAAGTCTGACACTCAAAGGTTTTATTTCCAAAATGCATGAACAAGATCTACCTGCCAAAAAAAAATAAAGAGCAGACATACCACTCACTATCTTAAATAAAAATTCTGCCATTTCTTCTGTGTGAGGTGCACTATCCCTTTTATCATACCACAAGCCTCTGGTTTGGGGAAGGAGGTGAAGGACAGGTTAATCTGTAACAGGAGCTGGGAGCAATTTGAATACTGGGTATGGTGACATCGATAACCATCTAAAATAGTTGCTAATGTTTTTCCAATTTTTAGGTTTTAACATGAAATTTCAGTGCCTTAACAATCTTTCAAGGCTGCATGATGAGTCCCCCATATATATGCCTTATCTAAATTATGATTTGTTACAAAAGTTATAAAAGTCCTACCTGCGTAATTAACACTAATTTATTGACTCAATGCGTTTATTCTCTGAGTTCTAGCTTTAAAAAAAAAAAAAACAAACAAGTTTTACTAATTCATCATTACACTGGTTTGAATTGCTAGCTTTCCTCTCTAAGATAAAAGTCCATTTGTGGGAAGATATGAATGCATGCTTAGAGGAAAGGAAAATTCCTTTGTAGAAAATAGTTCTTTCCTATGAATATTCACATCCTAAGTACTAGATGTTCAAGGCCAGAGACTTTTAGTGCTGGCAACAGGTATGCGCCATGCACACCACCACCCCTCTTCATGCATATAAGAGGATTGGGGTACCTCAGGCACCCATTTTCTTTCACTCTCTGAATTCCACATTTCCTGGGAGGTAAAGGGGAAGTGCACACATGGACTACATATCTCACAGTCTCCAGTTACAGCCAAGTGTATAATACAATATCACATAATATAATAATAGAATCATTAAGGTTGGAAGAGACCTCAAGGATCATCTAGTCCAGCTGTCCCCCCACCACCTATTACCCACTAAACCATGTCCTTAAGTACCAGATCCAACCTTTACATTACATTATATCATTTTTCCTCATCCTTTGAATTACTTCATCCATATGCATATTTGTAATATACATCACTCCAAGGAGAAGCCCAAGCCTGAAGAGATTATCTGAAATTTCTAGAAAAACAGACACTAAGAATCACTTGTCCAACCTGCATTTCTTGTGACACAAAGGTCCAGTATATGAAATATGTAAACTGCTCTCTCTGTTCAAAGAATGCTTCCTGATTCCTGACAACACAATCCACGTGAAACTTGAGGAAGAGATATTTCCCAGATACTGCGTAGGTCCTACTACCATTAAAGATAAAGCAGATGCTAACAGATGAGTCACTGGAGAATAAAACCCTTTTTCATGCAGCGCATGGGATTATTATAAGAGTCAGTGTATTTATAATGTAGTATTAAGCTTAACAGACCAAACTATGCTTTCAGGGCAGGATAAACCCTCTCCAGTTCTTTACAGAATAAGCAGACCGTGGAAGAACTGTCCTGAGTTATAAATTAGCATTGCTGTCTAATGTAATACAACTCTTGATGAAATTATTAAGTTTGAAATTAACTGTTCTGGGTCTGTACAAGGACCTATTGCTAAAATGGGCACACTGGAAATAGAAGAGGAGAACTTACTACCATTGTTGGTTGGAAGACCAGCCTCTAGTCACTTGCATAATTCTGCACATGATATTTGGATGCTGCTGTAGAAACTTAGAGCTGGCAAAATCTGATCTTGATTTGCAAAGGCAATGAGAAACCTCAGGAAAAATTTATGTTTTAAAGAAAGACCTGGAGGAATTTGGTTTCTTGCTTAATTATTCCTCACCATACATAGTCACTACTAAGGATTGAAAACTCATAAAAATGTGACAGCAAAGACAAAATTCTGAGATTCACACTACACATCAACCTCACTGGAGGTAATACATGGCAGTGAAAGCCTGGTGAGTTGCTCAAAGATGCTTGACAAAATACTCATCCAGATGGTACGCAAGCTCAGAACCTGTCTCGCCTGTGTAGACCATTAACACCCCTGTTTTAGGGAATAGGGTATGAGAATGTATATGTACAGAAATACTGCCCAGAACAAAAAAGTCTGCGATTTCATGTGTTTCAGGGTGTTTATGTGCATGTATGTATGTTTGTGTGTATACTTACCCTAAGAAGAGGTAGATGTAGGAAGGAATATGAACACATTGTTTTTCTACTAGTCCTTCTCTGCCAGTAACAGAACCAGCTACAATAAATAATTTATTAGAGGAAGGGGAGCCAAAAGAACAATACACCTTCAAAATGCAACAAGAAATATTGCAGAGATGAAACAGTAATGGCAAATTGCTATTCAACTGAAGCAGACTTGAGATAATTTCAGGATGTAGGACTTTCCTACTTGAGAGCAAAACAGAGCTTTTTTGTAATTATAAGACAAGAAAGAGGTTGAGCTAACCTCTGTAACCAATATTACAGGAAGGTATCTGTAACATTGAAGGAAGCACTGAAATAAAAAAAGTGGTGTATCTTTTAGACACCAGTAATACATGCAGTAGTCTATTTTCAGCTTTCCACTGCTAAATGACAGTAGTTATCAATTACTTAATGCATGTGCATTATGTCTTAAATTGGTTGAACCAACTAAACAGTATTCTTCAAAACATTATAAACAAATAACCAGCTGCTATATATGACATTCCTCTGTCGTTATAAACATTCTTGGTTTCTCTGAAAATCCAGCATTTCAGAGAACCAAAAATGATTTACATACCGCATAGTACTTATTATAAGCTCTGGCAGCATTTACAAGTTAAAATTGATTGAATGCAGAAATATTTTTTTATTTTTTTTATTTCCTCTGTATAAAGGTATGTAACAAAACATATTATACCCTGTAAGTGTTCAAATATTTGTTGGATAATGCTTCTGAATCAGGTTGTAGGAATATGAAGAAAACTTGCTGGAACAAATTCTTAGTCTCCTTTTCTGCTCTTTTTATGCCGTGAGGCACAGTAAAGTAATAAGAGGACATATGAAATATAGCAAGCATATGGCATGTGGATATAAATAACAAGCGTCATTTTTATTTACTCTTCTATAGAAAAGATAAACTTTCCATCTTCTTGTATTACAAAAACTATCAATTACAGTGCTAAGCACCATTCTTCTGTGTGTAGAATAACTTGGATTCAACTATATTTATGTTTCTGACAAGGACTAACTTTAATTCAAGAGTAAAAACTTTCTTTAACATCTGCCAAGCTTTGCACCGATTTCTCTTACTACAAAAATGGATATATATGTTACCAGCTGATACATACAGAATATGAATCAAGTCCAACTAACCTCCACAGTGCCTCGCAAGATGTAGTGTCAGACCTTTTAAAGAAACAAGCTCATCAACCTATCTGCTCAGCATCTACCAAGAGAAGGCTCAGGGGCAATCTCATCAATGTATATAAGTCACTGAAGGGAGGATTATAAAGAAAACAGAGACAGGCTCTTTTCAGAGTCCAGTGACAGGATGAGAGGCAGTGTATACATACTGAAACACAGGGAGGTCCATCTGAACAAAAGGAAATGCTTTTACTGTGAGGTGACTGAGCACAGGCACACATTGACCAAGGAGGTTGTGGAGTCTCCACCCTTGGAGATATTTAAAAGCCATCTGGACATGGTCCTGGGCAACCTGTTCTAGGTGGCCCTGCTTAAGCAGGGGGTTGGATCCCATGACCTACAGAGGTTCCTTCCAGCCTCAGGCATTCTGTGGTTCTATGAGTCACTGTCACAGGACATGATGGTTTTAAAAACAGAAGAATAAAGACTGTTTATTGGCTTACTCTTCCACAACATTAAACTGCTTAACTTTAAATACATTATTGTATTGTTTCAACAGTTACTCTCAGTTTCTGCTGTGCTTATTCAGCTGTGCTAGATGGAAAGACTGTTTTCAGTGATGTAGTATAATACATTCTTCCATTACTCAGCAAACATACAGCGATATCCTAGTCCTCTTCCTCTACAATATTCTGCTGCAGAAAGGAACATTAAAAAAAAAATAAATCTGCTAAATGGTGTCAGATTTTCTCATGTTTATTTAAGTATCATGAAAGCTAACTCTAAAGGGCAATGAGATTTATAAGCTATAGAGAAAAGATTTTAGGCAAACTGATGATATCTAGACAGCATTTTTCTCTGTCCTCTGATTTTAGGGACACGTGTTAAAGATCTACAGAAACAAAAAGCCAAATAAAAAATAGCAATACTAAATTCTAGAAAATTCTGTTAACTCAAGAATTTATGAATACAGAATTTGCACTTGTGAAAACAAAAATGTTCTTTCTGTTTAGTTAGTGAAATGGATTGAATATTTCTTTAAATTCAGGAAAAATATGGTCAGAAAGGACATGGTATGGATATATATGTGCATATTAAATGATGACTGAGATAAAACTGAATAAGTTATTAGTTTCTAATGAACGTATATATTCACCATCAACAAGTGAAATAAGTGAAAGCCATCCCTTTTTATACAAAACCCAAGAACTCTAGAACCATTTTGTCATATATATATCTTGGTACTGAGATGTACACAGCTTCTGCTGCAGCAAAGGAAAATGAAATGGAGTTAAGCTGTAAAGAAGAAAGTTTTTGCATTTAAAAAACCCATATAAATGGAAACTTCTCAAGTTTGGAATGCTTGAGTCTAGATTATTGTACCATAATTCACTTTTTACATTTCATTGTAAAGAATATGCAGATTTTCAATCCCCGAGTTAATGATCCAAATCCAAAATCTTCAACCCATTTTAACTTCTTGTTTAACAATGCAGCTAAGGTGTGCAGTATGTAGGATGATTGTTCTAAGAGGCGGACGTAACTTGAACAGATTGAACAGTCTTCTTCAATCTGCTATAAAGTTTTATTAGAAAGTACACTCTTGTTGACTGGGCAGATGTTTAACACTTGCATCACAGAAGTATTTATGTGGAAAGAAAACTTACTAGGAGATTTCTCTTCTTCCTCCTTAGGTTCTACTTTTTCCGCTTTTGGTGGACCTTTGATTTTATACATTAATGAACGGAGTTTGCCAGTTAGGGAGGAATCTTCCTCTTCCTCTTCCTCCTCTTCTAGTGGAATACCTTAGCAGAAAATAAAACTGGTTAGAAACAAAACATAACCCTTGAATATTAACTTCTTCAATATTTAAACAATACCAAAACATCTACAGGAGGGTTTTTTTAACCAATAAATTTTGTACAGGAAGAAAAATGTCCTAAGACTAGCAGGCCTAACATGATAGCTACAGTAGCATCCCTCAAATTATGTTTATTTCAGTACACATACTTCTTATACCTAGATTTATAGTATTTTTTCAGTATTATGACCAAAAGGTGGGGCTTTTTAAGATTCTACTATGGTAATTAATTTTGACTCAGAGCCATATTTGATTAAATATGTTATCTTTTTTTCATATTGCAGAATTTAAACTAAAGAAGGAAATGCGTGGCTGTATCTCACAATATAGTACAATATTTCAGTTGAGATATTTAGCAGTCAAAAGCAAACATATTAACTGAATTTAAAACTGTAAGAAGGCAGACGTTCAGAGATTATGCCAGTGATGTTTGTTTTTCATGAAAATGTATACACTGAGATGGGATGTCATTTTACAAGGTAGTTTAATATAGTTCAGTTCACTACATTGCTTCACAACCATCCATAGCATTTTCAAATCTTTCACACCTCTTAGTCATGGTCAGATACCACATGTTATGTGCAGAAGCACAGAACATCTAAGCAGGTTCTCTTCAGAGCAGAGCTAATTGTGCTGAGCTGAAACGGAACCTTTTGCTGTTTCACTGCTGGTCAGACTGAAATTGAGGAAAGGAAAAGATTTCCAGACAGAATACTAAAGAGATACAAGTCGGAGCAGAGGGAAAAGAATAAACTGAAGAGGCTAAAACTGGTATTAAAAAAAAGAAACTAGGAAAGGAAAAAAACTGAAATGTGTATCAGGTTGGAGAAACTTTGCTGCTGGCAGCAACCAAGAACGAGTTAAAGTTATGAGTAGGAATGACCAAGTGACTAGGAAGAAAAAAATCAGAGGCAGTGGAAGAGAAGGAGAGAACTAGAAACCAAAATCAGACACTACATACGAAATTGAAGGAATAGGACAAGTGAGACTGGCTGGGCAATATGAAAAACTAAGAATGAAAGAAAGCTACAGTCAGTCTGTAAAAAATAAAAATGGGAAATGTAACGAATAAGGAGTGGAAAGAGAAAGCAGGCCAGGATGTTAAAGAAAGCAAGAAGCTATCTGGCATTGAAAAAAGGGCTAGGGTCTGGAAACAAGAGAGAGACACTGAGAGGAGAACTCTTGAGAAGCTGAAACAGACAGACAGGAAGAAATGCACTGGGATACTGAATTAAGACAGTGTTGGACTGGAGGAGACAGGATCTCATTCACTGCTCCATATCATTCATTATTCATTCTGTATCCTCTTAAAAGTTGCAATCCATTCAGCAGCTGACCATCTCATGTTGCTACTAGCTAAGCACATAATTCAAGTGGCAGAGGTCTGTTCACTGGAACAGATGGTTCCATCCCAGATAAGCGTCAATTTGACATTATGCATTAAAATCTGTTGTAAATTTGTTTGTTTTGTTTATAACCAAGAAATGACACACAAAATTATGATAGAGGACTATTATTTTGCTGGCAAAATTAACCACTCACAGTTAGGACATGCTAGGATTAAGGCTGCCTGAGTAACTTTAATTCAGACTATTTGCATATATTCATTATGAAGCAGCCTTTAATTACTTGATTGCATACATATTTTTCCACTTAGACCGCAAAATATACTTAGTATTAAAAAGCTGATTAAATATTCCAAGCACAACTCCTATTCATTTTATCTGCAGCTGTGATTGCTCAGTGCTGATTTTCAGGACTAAGTCAGGACACAGACAGTGAAGAGCATTTTTCTGCAGTGACCACCTATGATAAATCTGGACAAAGCAATGAATATGGTTTTGTTTAGAATCCAGAGGATCATTAACTATTTTATTCACACGATTGTGCTTTCTCTGTCTTCAGTTCTCTCCTTCATTCAACATACACATTCATAACGTAGTAAACAATAATAAAAATACACTCAGAATCAGTAGGGTTTCATGTCTTGAAAAGATGAAGAGTGATCAAGAGCTAAGCTAACTCAATAATTATACCAGCAGCAAGATTTCAATGTAAAACAAATACATTGCAAATACATTTCCAAGTAAGTTGGGGGTCTTCCATAATCTTCACCCTGGAGTCTCAGGGAAAACTCTGATGCCAAATAGGCATTATCCTTGAAAACCAGAGGTCAGATCAAGTGCTAAGTGAACAATAGTGGTGACTATCTATCTTAACAAAAATGGGAAGACAGAGAAGTAGCTATGAGGATATTAACTATTCACTTTAAGACTTGGAAGAAAAATGGTGAAATGAAAAATACTTTTTGGTAAGAACTTCGAAGCAAGGATGAATAACACTCATCACAGGATTGTCAAAATCAAATTATGTTAAACCAACTAAATTTCCACCTATAATGTAGCAAACCTTACAGATACAAATCTTGATTTTAAGGACTTCTAATACTGTCTTATACAGTATCCTCAGAAATAAGCTGATGAAATACAACTTAGATACCCACTGACAAGCTCATCTTTGGTTGAGGCTAAGGCTGAGGTAGTTGAAAAATGGTAAGTGGCTTATCACAAAATCACAGCTTGATGGTTGCTGGAGATTCTAATAGGGTACTCAGAATGGCAGCACAAGACGATAGCAGAAGTCTTAACAATACAAGCACAGAAAGATATGGGAGGCACCATGGTGACAAAGAGAAATCACAAATGTTTTAATCACAGGGCAGTAAAAGAATGCAACTCCATGAACCGGGTGAAACTGGTTTTAGGGATATAGTACATATAAAATGTGATACCTTAACCCATATAAATTGCACAGAGTATCTGATATAACTCATCCCTGAGGATATCCTAAGAAAATTCAGATTCAACGACTGGGGCAACTCAAACTGATCTGCAATGCAACAGTATTTTGTAATGATTGACCATCACAGTTACGTATACACCAGGAAACTAAGCTAAAGCAGCGGCAGCACACCTCAGCAATGGTTTTCATTAAATTTTCTACTGCTCAACTTCAGGGCAATAATATTCTTTCAATACTTATTTTCTGTTTGCGCACATACATATGCCTATACAAGTCTTTCAAGGTAATCCAACCTTCTTGTTTGGATCATTTTTATTTTTTCTAATTAAGTCTAAAATTGATGTATAAAGAGGTATGAAAACCATGCACTGTTTTCCCATATTTTTGAAATATGCACCAAAATCTGTCAGGAAAGTCACTGTGTAGACAGTAATACATCTACACAAAAAATGCCTTGTACTAGTTTTTTTTTTTTTTGGGGGGGGGGTGGTTTTTTGTTTTTGTTTTTTGTTTTCAACTGATGTTATATTTTCCATGTAAAGTGCCAAAAAAAGAAACAAAGACATAAGAAGACCTTGCCACTCACCACAGTGAATTAGAAGATCATCATGAAATTCATATAACTCATCCCGAATCTCCTCTGGGCAGGGACAATCCTCTCCCAGTTGAAAATTCAGCAACATATTAATCTTTAGGGGAATTAAAATGTAGTTAAAACACTGAGATATCCTAAGACATATTCTAATATATAGATAGATTTTACCTGTTATAATCAAATTTATAATCAAATTAACATAAAAACATAGAATTCTAATAAAGCTTAAAGGAAATACTAAAGCAACAGTACTTTGTAAATCTTTAAGTATGATTAACAACAAACCACAGTTACGTTCAATAGTAAAGCTGTTTCCTGCAGGTAGAAAATACTATTTTCAACATACAGATGTCAGCACAACACTAACTTCATGCTAACTTTCAGCAACTAAAATTATCATCAGCTTGTAGAACTGGATAACTCAGCACTGGGCAGTAACATTCAGTTTTTCTACATTGTTGAGAAATCTGAAGTCAGCTTTGGTTTAGAGCTTGAATTCTGGAGTACAGGTATAAGCGTTCTGACGTTCAGTATTTTGCAGCATCTTAATGAATTTTATTTCAAATTCAATTTTGGTTCTCTAGCAGTTCCAATGGTAGTTTAGAAGTCAGAGAACTATTTTATCATCACAAAAAATTTAGCATCTTTAAATTCAACCTTTCATTTAATATTACCTGTTCTTGAGGAGGAGACCGAAATTCTTTAGTCTTCTTGGCAGTCAAAGCAGCAGACATGTTCAAGGCTTGCATGAGTTCATTGTACCTGTATTTCTGATTATATTGCAATTTTGATACATAACGGTCTGCAAATGATACAATTGCTTCCACTCTGTGTTGTAGCTCACAGTCACAGAAATAATTGAGTAAATGACACATCTAGGATAGGAAAAAAACAAACTTTAGTTCAACAGTTTAACAAATTCTAATTGGGGAAGAACTGCAGTGGATACTAAACACTACAACAGACTGTAAACATGAAAGACTTTTTTTCCCCATGTTTTTCTTTTAACAGTGTAAAGATGACAAATCTATACAGTTTTATTATCTGATGGATAATATTATGCTGTATTTACAGTCTTGCACTGCATGCACTCGAAACATGTAGAAATCATAGAATCACAGAAACAGCTTGGGCTGGACAAGTCCTTTAAAGATCACCTGGGCCCACTCCCCCTCTTTTAAAATGCACCTATGAAATGAGTAACTATTTTCATATCTATTTTGAGTCTGAAGATACATGTAGAAAAATTGCGTCATCATCAAATTTGGTTATTAACGTGAGATCATAAGGCAAAGTGGAATAAAGACCTTCAGGATTTCAAAACTTACAAACTAGAGAACAGACAAAAAGCACTACCTTTTATCAATATCAGAACATATGTAATATATTTATATTAAACGGTCACCTGAAGCTTAACAGATTCTGGTAATCTTGTCTGCAATAAGCCCTTTGCAGGAGCTTTCGTTTCTTTTATTGCTTTTTCCCCAGCTTCTACAGCTTTTTCTTCAACTTGTGTAACTTCTTCCTTCTCTGCCCTCTCTTCCATTTCTTCTTTGTGATCTCCAAACACATTGGGATCAATGAGGAGTAACACCTGCTTCACATCATCATCATCAAAAACCCCCATTATAAGCAAAGTTGCTATCAGTTTAAGAACAGGAACGAACTGAAATGCAACATGCCCTCCAACAGGGTCTCGTATATGAGTACCACTACACTGTACTGCCTCTGTTAGCATACTTATGGCCTTGGATTTAAGTGTATCAAGGGGTATCTCTGGGCTGGATGTCTGACGTTCTTCACTGGTCACAATAAAGCATGGAGTAGAAAAATTAAAGCCTGGTTTCAGACAAGTGCTAAGCCCCACCCCAGGTAAACCATGCTTCTTTGTTTCATCAGGATATAATTTAATAGTTCGAGTTTCATCTGTAACTGGAATGATAAATTCATTGTTCATCATGAGTTTGGCTTGCTTGGCGTGCTCCAGATGAATACTAATGAGCAAGTCATAGAATCCACAACGTAGAAGTCCAGGTAAGTATTGATTATCTATTGTATAAAATAGCTGAGATATGTCCACATGGCTACAAAGTGCATAGGCAACTCTAGTGTTACCTAGGGCACTAACTGAGCTATAGAGTTTTAAAGTGTGGTAGTGAAACTTCATCAAATCTTCTTGTTCACATAGTTCCAAAATATCAACACATCTGTTATGAAATAAGAAACAGAACACCAGTAAATTTCACGAATAATAATTTTGTAAAACAAAAGTTTTATAATCTCTCCACATTTTGGTCAGTTTCACTTTAAACCATTAATACTAAGGTTGATACTGACTAATCATGGAATCACAGAATAGTTTGGGCTGAAAGGGACTTCCAAGGATCATTTACTCCAGCCACTTTGCCATAGGCAGGGACAACTTCTACTAGATCAGGTTGCTCAGAGCCCTGTCCAACTTGACCTTGAATATTTCAAGGGATGGGACATCTACCACCTCACTGGGCAACCTGTTCCAGTGTTTCACCACCTCCATCGTATACACATCATTAAACCACAGTAAATGGTGGAAACAATTCAATGAGATTATTTAGAAATACTACTCCACAGAAAAAAAAGATAGAGAAGTTTCTTCAAAAGCTATGGTAAATTAGAGCTTGTTTTTAAAAGAAATATATTTGGAATGCTGAGACTCTGTGGTAATACTGTCATTAAACAGTGCTTTTATAGTTTATTGAGGATTACTGTTTCATTTTTTCAACAACATACAGGAATTTTTTCTCTTTTCTTGAATTCAGTTCTATTAGCAAGAAATAGCTTTGGTTGCTAAATTAATTAAAAGAAGCTGCAAATCACCTGATAAAGTACAGTACTTAAATTATCTTTCTGCTATGCTTTTGCTCATAGTTAGATTTGTCAGTGGTTATGATATTTGAAGTTTGGCTACATCTTTATTACCTTCACTTTAACGAAAATCTAAGAAAGTCATGATCTTGTCAATAAGAACATAAAAACTGAATTCATGTAAATTCACAACAGATGACACAGGAAAAGATTATATGTTTTTATGACATGAAAAAATCAGCAAAATACTTGCAGGTTCTTTATATTTGTTTTGGTTTTGTGTGGTTTTTTTTTTCAAGATTGGAAAACCTCTACATTTAAAGACCTAGAGATTTAAGAGATATTATTTTATAAGTTAAATAAAATCAAATAGTCATGTTTTCTGTTATGTATGCAAACGTCATCACATGGCATTAAAATTATTCAGCCTCTTGTATCTAATTAAATTTCATGAATATGATATTATAGCACATGAGATCCAAAATTCTAAACAACTCTAGTGTAAATATTCCCCAAGGCAGGTTAAACCAGTACCCAGATATGAGCTTTCAATACTTTTTTTCCACATCAAGTCACTGTAGTTCCTTCCAAGTATACCTGTTTTCTTCTGGGATGTGAAGTGCCATCATTTGCAGAGGTTCCAAACACTGCACAACCCAGCCATGACGTTCACTGACACGCTCAGTTTCTACTTTTAGAAAGCTGTTTGGCATCCTGCTCCATAAAACAGGTGTAATTGTTTGCACATCAAGGCGAGGGGGACACTGAGGAACAGGATTTCTTTCTTCACTTTTAAAAATTGCTGCTGATAAAGGCATGGTATTCTGAAACAAAGAAGTGTATTAAAATTATTCTTGTAACATCTAATTATGAATAAATGTATAATAGGAAAAGGAAGTATAATTTGTTGATAGCAAAAAAACCTCATAGAAATATATGTTACTGCAATAAACAAATTTCATTAAAAAACCCTCCAGCATTAAGGGTGTTCTCCCCAGATAACTTTATTTTGACAAATGCTGTTCAGATTTGTTGAACAATTAACTTCATGTACTGATTACATTTACAGAAGTAAATGTAGAAACAAATAAAAAGTCACACCATTGATTCAATCTTTCTAAACAAATTCAACTGAGCAAAAATTTCCATGGAAATAAACAGATTTAAAATAACATCTTTACAGAAATTATTTTTTACCTTTAGTTTACCAAGTTCAAACTGAACTAAATTAGTGCTTGTAGGCTGTACAAAAGTTGCTGGAAAAAGCTTTGTGTTTGGTTCAACCTAGAAGAGAAATGAGATTAAGAAATTTAAAAAATTTCAAAAGCAACAAGAATCTCCTCCCAGAATATGGAATGATATAAAATAAATAATCTATATCTTACGCTTCATTATGAAATAACTGCAGGTGTGGTATTAAAGTGTTGATTATTGTCTACCTGTAGTTTACCTCTAATATAGTAAAGCATTTGATGAGTTATCTTTACAGACCCACATAGATTTCAGACAGGTTTGTCCGCTGCCTTACATGCTGTTAACACCTATAACAAGAACTTCGGTAACATTACATGTTGATTGTTCCCAAAGATATGCAAATCCTGGAGATATCCACATTCTAGAGCAACTCCTTAAAAATCCAGCCACTTGACAGCTACATACTTTGGCTCTTGCTCTAGGAAAAGCACCCCCAGCACAGTCTGACAGTAGAATACAGCTTTTTAGACCACCACAAATCTTTTACGGTTCTTCCCCATTTTATTCTGGACAAAATGATTCACTACAAAGAAGCTCAAAAACAAATTTCTAAGAGATGGAACCAGAGGGGTATAAGAAGAGGGTGAGAGCACATCATTTGATCAGGATACTGCAAATCTTTATTTCCTAGTGAGATTAGTGAATTTCTGATCCATACTCCAAAAGTAGAAGGTAATTTTTTTAAAGATCTCAAAGATCCCTTTATTTCTAGGCTTTGCATTTGTCTCTAGCCTTATAAAATCACAGTGAATCACACTGAATCACAGTGCTGCGGTTTTAAAGTCTCTGGTTGGCTTTGGGATTTTTTTGACAGCTACATTATCCTCATTTCCCCATTATTGCTGGACTCAAAGTACATATCAGAGTAGTAATACTAGTTTATTTTGAAGAATTCTTTACAAGATCACCTACTACTACTGCCATGGGAAAAAAAAAAAAAAAAGATACTTGCAGAATAGTATATTAATAAAAATATTTTCAGTGCTCCGGAGTAGCTCAGAAAAGGTACACTTTGTACAATCAATTCAAGGTTTCAGGAGTTCAGTGAAATATTTTAATCACATCATTGTGTATTCTGTGTACTATGCATACACATTATACATACTAGGTACTTTTACAATACTCATGCTGTGAAGGAGTGCAACCCCTAACTGTGGGGGTAGAAAACGATCAAAAATTGTAAAACAATGAACTGAGAGTCACAAAAAAAGAAATAAAAATCCAAATTCTTTTAGATAAGAAAACAGCTCCAAAACACAACTTAAACTAAATGTAAAATAATACTGAGTACTGAAAATTCTGTATGCAGAGAAATTTTTTTTCAGAACTCTAACTATTGCGATTGACAAAATAAAGTAGGGCCAGGTATGTACATTTTAATCTTTTTGATAAGACAGGAAAAAAATAAAAAATCACAAACCCAAATCTAGAAACAAAATGTATTGAGGACTGAAAGACACTACTAATAAAACATGTCTCATTTCATTAAAGCCTGGAAGTAACTGACTGACAAAACATAACTCTCAGCCTCTGACAAAAGATAGATATTTCCCAGTAGTAATAATTGAATTTGTAATCTTGTTTGAAGGTGAGAAAGCTGTTACTAACACAGAGTAAAAACACCCTTCCTTTTAAAACAATACAATCTCCTTTCTGCTATAGATACCTTAATATTGGCCTGACAATGAATACAAAATCACAAATATATATGCATAAACTATATTTAATTTACTTTTCTATTATAGACAGTGTTTTGTTGTTTTGTTTTGTTTATTTGTTTGTTTTTTCTGAATATCACTATGGCATTCAATAGTTAGTTCAGGAACTACAGCAAAATTAATATCTTCTCAATATGTTGACCTATAGGCCTTTTGGAATGAAAACAGCATACAAATATTGTCCCTCTGCTTCAGTTAAGAAAAATGAAAAGTGCAAATAGTTACAAGGTTAGAATAATTATCCTGCAGCCTCTAGACCTAGTCTAGATATCAGTCATGTGCTGCAATTTGGGTAAAGTATTTTATTTAATGGAAAAAAGTTATTTAAATATTATTTTATAATTTAAATTTTACAATTTTATTTATTTTTATTAAATATTTAAATAACTATTTCTCCTACGTCATATAACAGATTTAGTTGACAACAAATATTTTTAAGAATAATTAACTTTACAAATGAAGATTCTGAAACACAAGAATTGAGAGGTAAAAAAATATTTTTCTGGACATATCTACCAACAATCCTTCCTCAACATTTGAAACAACTGTAAGAAGTTAGAAAAATGTAACCTTACAAAACGGAGAGAGAAAGACAGGGATAAAACAGAATAATACAGGAAAACATGTTATTGTCACATAAATAGCTTTCAGTTAGATTTCTGAATGAGAAAAAAAAATTTTATAATAGCATTAAAAACAACCAGCTTATGAGATAGCTTCCTGAAAATTTGATAATACCTGATAACAAGCGCCAAGCTCTTTTCCATTGGCTGTGAATGACAGCATTCCAGTAGCCAGGTCAACAAAGCATCCAATTTCTAAATCAACATTACTGCGACCTGATCTCTGGGAATTAGCAATTACATCTCCTCCCCAAACCATATAGCAATTGCTACGCTTCACACTGAAAAGATAGCAAGAACAAAGAAAAGAAATTATAGGTCACACTGAATTTTTTACTAAGTATTGAGTGAAGATGTACTTTTCAATGGAGTAATAGTTAGAGATCCTCAAAGATGCCTGTTCTGCTATTAGTTTGAGTTTCTTATTAACAAACTCCCTTTTTCATGGGTAAGGGATCAGGTTATTTGCACTTTTTTTTTTTCCTTTTTTATAATTATGAAACAATTGACACGCTTCTGTCTACTTATGTAAGTTACATTAAAACAAACAGGTTCATCCACAGTGACCAAATATGGATGTTAAAAGAAAGAAGCATCACAAAACTTTCTTTCAAACAGAAAATTAATGGCAAATATACTCACTTTAACAAGTCTATGTAAACCAGAGTCATACATAAATGAGCACAGAACACTCCTATTTCATAATCAATTTTCTAATTAGTTTAAAATACCATCAAGCTTGTGAATAATTCACTTTGAAAAACAGTATTAAAATATAATCTTTAATAAATCATAAATAGATCCATACCTTTCATGCACCCTGCCTCTCTCATCACCTAAAGTAACAGTCACTGTACAATTTTTATTTAGATCAAAATTCTCACTGTAAAAATGATAGTCTGGTGTTACCCAGCCAACCCAGACAGAGGATGGGTCTTGGCCAGCAAATATCCGTAGTGAGTAAAAATACTGAAAAGAGGAAAAGAAGATATTAGTAATAGAAATTTAAATTATTTTATAAGGGAAAACTCAAATAGCAATTAAAAAACTCTCCTATATATCAAGCTTTTATAATAGTAATTTTAAGTCATTAAAAACACTCATATATTTAAAAAACAAACAACCAAACAAAAAAAACCCCACAAGACTAATGGTTAGAGATAGTGAGGTTTACACCTCAAGCCATACAACTTTGGGCATTATTATTTATACACAGTGTTGTATCATAGGAAATTATTAAAAAAGCCTCTTTCAACAGATCAATTTCTAATGAACATGCTGCCATGACTAAATTTACTTTAAAAAATAAGAACTAAGCTTCTCAACATATTTACTTACTGTAGTAGAAGAAGCAGCAATTTCTTGACTGTGCTTTCTAAAGATAAAGGAACATCAGTAAATTAGTTTTCTTTTTTTAAAAAAGAAAAGTAGTAAAAAAGTGCTCATTATTAAACTAAGTATACTTACAAGCTAGTTCATGTTTGCTGGATACTGAGTATGCATGAATAAATTAAATATGCAAAGACTACAGGATACAAATATACACCCAAAGTAATTAATTACAGTTAAGGTGTACAGGTGGGGAAGAGATAAATTTACAGCCATTAACTAAAGATGAAGGCAATGCTGGAAGGTGCTGAACTCAGTAGTACCTGGTATCTTTAAAAATATGTCCCACAATCTTTTTTTTTTTTCCTCTTTGCATGGATTAGTCACTTTTCCAATAACAATGTATTAAACAATAAGGTAGATGAGCATTAATCCAATAGGCAAAAGATTCTGAGCTAGTTTTCCAGCCTGGCTGAAGAGCTTTGCAAATCCCAATGATTTTGAAAGGATGGCAACTGCTTATCAATGAATAACTATAAACCGTGTGATGCACCTCTTCAGAAACAGTTTTCTCTTGTCTGGATATAGCATTCTGCAGCAAAGTTGTGTTATAAGTTTATTAAAACCATCAAGAACAAAAAAATCTTGGTAATATGCATCTTCTTCTAGTGTGTGTTTAGTGCAAAACCAAGTATGAAATCTTGAGTGTACAATAATAAAGAATAACAGAACATATTATGTTTACATTGAGAGCATGAAATAGGATAACTATAACTGAGTCTAACCGTTTTTGGAAAACATCAGATGAGGCATTTTCCACACCCATGCTGAAGTTGAACGATGAGCGGAACTCAATGGGCATACTCAAACGACAATATATCATGTCTGAATTGCTGTTCTGTGTGCCAAACGTTTTGTGAGTAACTTTTAACCGAGGTGGACTTTCTATGGTTCCATCAATTCTCCATATCTAAAAATAATAGAAATAATTTTAAAATAATAGTATTCCAAGAAAAATGCTGAAAAATTTCCTTAAACAACTAGAGGATGAGATAACCAAAAGAGTAAATTTAAATTTTCAAAACATTAATTTCAAAATCATGCAACTTTCTTCTCTGCAGGGAATCTAGCCTGAGGAGCGCAGGAAGCAAGATTCAGTATATCCTGACTACATGAAATATTTTCAAGTTGTTCCATACGGCATTTTCAAAAACAAAAATACAGAGTTTATTAAATTAATTCACTTTGAGTGCACAAGTCATTAAAAACTTTCTTCATAAGAATCAGTAGTCTTCTACCACAACAAGAAATATCAATTAGAAACCTGCAGATGGTCATTATGAAGTCTGAGTCTGATGATATTATTTTCCCTTGTGCTGAAAAAGTGAGTATGCTTTTAAACTCAGTGACAGGAACGTTTCAAAAACTTTTAAAGACAGGAGTACAGTTGAAATGATCCTGATAAACTGAAAAAACCACTGACATCATTTAGCTGGAATTCAATGACATGTATTTTGTTTAAGGAGGAGACAAGGATGAGGGAATAATTGGCTAAACACCTAAATTAAAGTAAATGGCTTCAGGATTATCATAAAAAAAAACCTGTTCAAGAATTCAAACATCATTGTGGAATATATTACAATGGAATATTTTATACAAAACATAGGATATATTATTCTGCTCTAGAGTAGATTAGGTAATTGTGGAATTCCTATCACTGCTGCATCATAAGAATGAATGAAACAGGTATCACTCAATGACACCACAGGTACACTGAAATGCCCCTCAGATTATTGAAGTTGACTCAATCAGTCTCTGTTTATCTTAGAATTCCATTATCTGAAGTGATGCTGAGTTCAGCTGAACAATTTTTAGATATTTAAGAAAACTATATAATAGAGGTTTAAAAAAAAAAAGAAAGAGAATATAGGGTAGAATATAAAAAAGAGTTCTAAGAAAATACAGCTGACACAGTTCAATTAGCTAACCACAACACAAATTAATAAGACAAATAATAGAACAGATAAGTATATCCATATGAATGGTAATAATACCATAAATTAAGTTGGAGATAGACACGATCATCTGGAATTATCTAAGAGTGACTTAATAGGTTTATATGACAAACTATCTGATGACAGTAAGTATTAGTAAGGGTTTAGTGTCTCAGCTTGCTAAACAAACAGTTGATAAACAGGTGTCTCCCTAACATGTAATGTTACCTCGATGTGAGGATGATTTTTTGGCACATTGACAAATGTTGGTAGGCGTTTACTAAACCACATAGCAACATCTCGGTTCATGTTGACAGCAAAAGGTTCAAAACCTTCTTGAAGGCCACACATTGTATAATACTTGAATGTACTGGCATCCATTCCAAGGTTCATACGACCAATCTGAGATAGACCCAGTGCACAAATTGGAACAAAACCTAAGAAAACAATACAACAAAAACCAAAAACAAACCCAGTAATTTATTTGGAGAACACAAACATTCTATTTTAGATCCATCTAATGTGAACCGAACTCTAGCTCCTACAAGTGATGCACATGAAGTGATGATAGCAGCAAGGATTTAAAGCCACTTGCAATACTAACGCCTAAGTTCAATACAATTGCTACCAAAACCCCGAGGACTTAGGCAATAAATGGACCTTACACACTATCCCATTTATTTAACTATTAAAGCAGCTTAACAATTGTTATTAGTAAGTAGTAGTAGATTTGTGTGGAAAAACAAACAAAAAATGTCAAATCAGAGGTAGTTTGGTGAACAATCAGATTTGAAAAAATCACCAAGATTTGCCCAAGTCAGTCTTAGAAGAATCAGTTGTCTTCATCATTTTCAGAGTAACAAACATGCCTTTATAAAATGAGTTGGACATTAGAAGACAACATTGGCTAGATCAAAGATAATAACGAATGTTAAGCACACTCTCTGAAATTTCAAAAAGACTTTGAGATGAGGTTCAAGTATCTTAGCACACCTGTTTAAAATTTAGTTTGTCACTAATAGCTATAAATTTGTTGCCAACCTTCATCCCTCCATCATTCATGATGGACAAATGCACAATGTCTTTAATACTGGCATTTTTTACGACCAAAAGTTTTTGGTCCCCATATACCTGTAATAGCCAATAGACAGGGATGAAAAGCTGTTGAATTATTTCTCCATCTGCCAAGAAACTGTACTTGGAGCAATTTCAGGAAAAAACAAATAGTTGAACTTCTAAAGGAGAAATTTTCTCTCCTACACTTCATCTTCAAGCCTTCAGAAAAGCCCTCTTAAGGCAGTACCTCATTCTTTACCATTAGAAGAACTGTATCAGTAGTCAGACCAATGATGGATAGTGAGCAATTACAAAGTCATCTGGAAATTACTAATGGGCATGAAGCTACTACTGGTTGGAGGAGATATGCTTCCAAAGAAAATGTCAACTAAAAAATAAAACAAAATAGTTTGAAAATATTCCCTGCTTCCTTCAATACAGTCATGTAGATGCTGCTGTTCAAAAAAGCAAAGGTAAAAGATAAAAAACAGCCCAGGAAAAGGAGAACTGCAGATAATTTATGAATAGGATGGAGGTAAAAAGTATTAAAAATCAGACTCAATTTATGTTGCTAAGATTTGTTCTTTTGGTGCAGCGTCTCACCAAACAGTACTTATTTTGTCCTTCACAGACAACAATATAATACGTGTATGCTCCAGTGAGATAACCAGAGACTACATTTCCAGCTTTTGGGAATTTTTCAAGGTGCTTATTATTACCACTTCTTAACACCGAAGCTCAGTCCTGTGAGTAAACCTAGCAAGGCCTGAAGAAAAATTACCCATTCTTATTGCTAAAATCCCATTAATATCTGCTTGTAGATAAAGGAAAAAAAAAAAATCAATTTGTGCCATATAAGCGCTCTTAAAATAAATTGTTGTGAAGTTCATGTGTTGCATAGTCTGAAGGCTCACGTCAGTGAAACATGATGTAAAAGCACTGACGGAAATACTAGACAGGAATAGACTAGCAGCTGGGGAAACTGAGAACCAAAACTTCTTAGGCCTTTAGTAGCCAAGAAGGTCAACTTAGGTTTGTAGTAGCCAAGTACAAAATTGGTGGGATGATATTCCTTAGCATTATGATGTAAAGAGTTCAAATCAAGAGTACAAGTAAGTTCAGGAATTAACTGGGGGGTGGGGGGTAGGGGATCAATCATGAGCATGTCTTCTGATAGCCATGTAACCATAAAAAGAAAATTACCACTTTCTATTCCAAAGTCAGCAAATGCAAGTTCTGAACCTTTACTGGTTATAAGCAACTCTCCATTCAGAGTAAAGATAATTGATTTGTCATCCAAGTTTATCATACAACCAACAACATCTCCTGGTTGCCAGCTTCGTCCAAAGAACCCACTGCCTTGATGCCAACGCTGTCCCTAAACAAAAATACAAGTAAATAATACCATACTAAAATTACAAAAAAAAAAAACCAAAACAACCAAACCCTAAACCCCAAATCAAAGTAAAATAAACAAATAATTCCCCTTCCAGGATCTCAAAGTAATTCACAAACAGGACTGATCATGGCTTTCAGGTAATTAATTTAATTATCTTAGTCATGTCACATACAGAAACTAAGGCACGCTAATTTCAGTAACATGGAAATAGCAATTTAGAACCTCGATGATAACCACTCTTCACTGGATTTCACTTCTCACATGCAGTGCTATTATCCTTCTTCTGGCCCTTTAGGAGTCAAGTTTGGGAAGAAAGAATGTGCATAAAGCAGAAAAGACAGAAAAGGGAAAACAGAACTGTGGTCCTCTCTTCCAGTCATTGTAGAAACTTATTTTTGTGAAACACCACTTATTAAAAAAAAAAAAAAGCAAGAAAAGGTATACTGACTTTGCTTCCTTCAAATACAAATGCTTGGTCATCAGCTCCCAACTCTATGTCAGGTCGACAGCCTGGCCTGGCCCAGCCGACACGCATATCTCCACCTGTCACAGCTTCAAATTCGAAGTACCACTTTCCAGACTTCACCGCATAAGACTGTTCTACTCTGAAAAACCGTATCTTGTCGATGCTGACTTTTTCCACTGTTTGGTCAGCTGTAAAACAGAGAAAAAACCACCACCTTTTATATTGAGATGAAACTATAAATGCCACTGTGTAGCTTTTCATCTGTCCCCAGTATTTTCCGTCTCTGAAAACAGCCATTATCTACCATTGCATGTTTAAGAAACTCCATAGTAAATGTTAAAAAAGAAGGAACAGTAATTAACATACAGAGGCTAGCACATTTCAATTCTATACAGAATGAGTGATTATCCACTATTTAGAATTAGAATATGTCAAAGTGCCACTCAGGGTAGAGCCCCAAACACAAAACTGACTAGAGGAAACCTCAGAAGTTTAAGATTACTATATGAAATCCAATGCAAAAATGCAGTATTACAATGCAACAAAAAACTTTCTTACACAAATCAATACATTTAAAACATTTAAACAAAATTGTCAAATAAGTTTTGGGTTGGATTTTTGTCAAGAAATTACAGTGGTACAGCAAATATGAAGAAAAACTTTAAAATAAATTTCTGCTCTCAATTTCAATAAAAAATACTTGCACTTCTTTGACTACTTCTTAAGAAACGAGTTTGCATGAAGTAGTCAAACCTAATCTGCATACCATGTAAAAAAATCTTTCAAATTAATCCCATATTATTTTCTTTCATTATTTCCAAATGAAAACCAGTATGTCCATTCACACTCCAGATTTTCTCCAAACTAAAAATCATGGAAATTCAAATTATCATATCATTAACTACAACCATTTTTTAAAAAACAAAATATATCTAAGTAATATACAAGTCATTTACAAAGTATATTTGCACCTTTCATTAAAGTCCACTGCAAAAAATACATTACTACTAATTCATAACTTAAATTTTCCTATCTATTTCAGTGGTTTACATTTTTTCCTAGCACTGAGGGACAAAAAAGGCCGTGATTCCTATTGAAAGTACATACCTATCTCTTGGTCAGGTGGTTCAATGTTATAACCATAGCCTGCAAATGTTCTAACAGCTTCGCGGAGGCTATCTCTGTTTGATTTTTTAGTACGTTCATCTAATAATGTATATGGCACTAGCCGAGGATTACGTTTGTTCTTAAGATCCTAAAAGGGGTTATAAAAAGAGAACATGAAGAAAACTGTTTTTAAACATCATAAAGATTTTATGAGACAGAGTGTGTTCTGAAATAATGTTAGGATTACAGGAGAGAAACAACATTGATGAACACTTCTATGAATGCAAGCCCAATTGTTAATAATATTAAAAACCTAAAAACAGGAATGAAAGCTGCAGCCATGCAGGTCTGACAATCAACTCAGACCTGCATGGACAAGGCTTCTTTCCCTGCTCTAACTTGTCCAGACATTATATGACATTCAGTATTTATCCTCTTATTTAACACTCCCAACTGATGCTCTAGAAAAAAGAAAATTTCACTTTTTTTACTTATTCCAAATGCGTCTAAAGAAGTCCTTACCTGCTGAATGCCATAGGTCCATCCTTGCTTTATTCTGTCTTTTGCCCAGACATTATGGGCATTTTCTGCTAGTTTGTCAACTAGAAATTCTTGAGAAGGTAACAATTTCACTTCAGAAAGATCAAGAGGGGCAGGTTTATATCCGTTTGACATCACGTAACTGAAAGTCAATAGAAGAAAACAGAGAATCAAGATACCTGACTGATGGTATTTAAAGATTTGTATGTGGCATTTGTGGGGTAGGCTTTGCTTTCTGTCTCCACTTTTCAACTTCCTACTTCCTGATTTCTTTGAAAAAATCCTGCATTGCATTTGGCCACTGACTAGGATATAAACTGTATTCTAGCAGAGTCTCGTTTTCCACCTACTTGTACCCTATCTAATTAAAAATGACCCAGATTCATATGTGCAGCCCTAAATAGTTGCTATGAAAAAACCAAATTGTTATTAAATGAGTACTCTTTATATTGTTTTTTTTTTATATTTGTCATTTAAATCTTTCAAGTAATTTCTGTTTTAAAAATCTGCGTGATGGTTTCTTATGAAATTATTTTTATGCATTATTAAGTATGGTGTTTTTATATACTAGTCTGTAAAGATTGCATTACCATTTTTCCAGCAGAAGAAAACGTATTTTAACTATTGTTCTTCCTACTTTTTAGTAGTAGCCATTACCCTCTCCAACCCTTCCACATAGCATAAATGCTGCTCTGCTGGTTTAGACATATGCAGGCTCTGTTTTGCTTAAATCAGATGATTTCCATTTGTTAGGATGATTCACTTAGGCAGTAGATATTTTAAAAAGAATCAGAAACTAAGATTTCTTTGTTCTGTTATTGAACACAACAATACCAAACCAATATTATTATGAACCTTGGAAAAGGATCTTTTTTTCCTTTTTTTAATTAATGCCATAAACTGGATTAATATTACCATCTCCCATATCATAGAACAATTTATTTTACTGTTCTCTTTAAAAACCTAACTTTGTTTCTCATGGATAAAGCTGTTTCAGTAAAAAAAGACATCTCATGGGTTGATAAGCTGATGTAAAATGGCAAGTATCCAAATTGCTGTTTCTGTGTTCAATTTTTGATGCAGGACAGGGCTTTAATCTATCCCAGGAGGACTACAGAATCCCCACAGACAAGGCTAAAATACAGATGTAATCCTTGATTAACCGTCACCACTTTTGAGGTGATTATTACTGATGACTTAAAGATGCCTAAATAAAAAAAAAATCATGCAACTATTTTAGCTCCAAATGCCATAGTTTAGCTATCAAATAAAAATTAAAGCAAAAAAACTAGATTGTATTTTATGCCATAATCTACATATGCACATTTCCTAGACATGTACAACATTTCAAGAACAGTCTTTTTTTATTTTTCTCTCTTCTTTAAAGAAACACATTAATAATGTCTTTGGAAATGTGTGTATGTTGAATTAACCTTTTCTTGTAGGGGAAGGAAGGAGAGGTGCAAATCCAAAAAGAAGCTGTGGGAAAATGGTATACCCCCTTTCAAGTTGATCGATTTACCATCGTATGTTACATATACTGTTCCTTGCTATGTGACAGAAAATCACTGAAGTGTTGCTTTTAGCTTTGGAGTATCTATTCTCGAACCATATGACACTGGAACCACAAGCAGTTATATCTGTATGCGACTATTTGTCTCTCTCTGATCCACTCCACAAGGTGATGTAATACAGCAGGATTCACAGTCAACCATCAGCACAAGCAAGGTAACAGACCAACCATGTGTTCCCTAAGTCCATATTGCATATGGGGTTCATATCAAGTATTTTTCTAAATTACGTTACAATAATTTTAATTAATCATTAATACAAATAATATATTAACAGTTATCCTAAGAGACATACTTTTTAGGAAGTTTGACTTTTTTAAGATCTTCCTCAGCTGCTGGATGAGCATGAACAATGTGACATCCAAGGGCCAAAAGGGTTCTGTCAACATAAAAGACTGGTAGTAGTGAAACACAGCATTATAGTGCTTACCCATTTCATACAGTTCTTTTGGTTCTAGTATAAATATGCAGAACTAATGATTTTTAAAAAACAGGGAAGTCATTCAAAATAACAGAACGTCAACACACAAATATTTTAACTTATCAAAAATAATAAATAAAACCTTCAAAGCCTAAAAAGGTACAAACCTGTCACTTGAAAGTTACGTCACTTTATTAAAACCAAGAGGATTTGGTGTTATTTTCCTCTTTGTATTTCCGTAGAGACAGATTTTTCTAAATCGCTCTGATGTGTTCTAGCAAAGTTAGGAGACACACTTTGAATGAGATATTTTAATGTTTTTTATATCTTAAAACAGTATGAAGTGCTTGAATAAAAATATAAAACCCAAAACTTTATTTTCTTTTAAATTTAAAGCTCACTTGAGGGTTTCAGTTGACATTTGTAGATTATAATTCTTCTCTGTCTCAGGTAATTTTGAGAATTCCACAAGACAAGGATGATGTCTTTTATTGTCATCCCGTATCTGTAACAAAGCAACAGAAAAGAATACTTTCCTGATACCAGATTCAAGGCAGAAATAGAGAAAAAAAAATCAGTTAATTCCTTGCAATAATGAAGATATTATAAATAATACGATTTAGTTTTGCTTAATGACAGTTACCCATTATTGTATAAATGAACTTTCCCATGATTCATTTATAAAGTACACTATAAATACTCCTCCATAAACAACAAAATCAGAAAAAAAGAAAATAACTATTTCATGTGCACTACATAAATACACACACACACACAAAAAAAAAAGTAAGCAAGCCCGTAAACTCCATGAACGTTTCTGCTGAATGCCTAAGCAATATATGCTCAATAGAGTACAACTCTGATCTGTTGTACACATTCCGATTCAAAAACCTTAAAGAATCATATGATGTTTTCCAAATTCTACTGAAATAATAAAGGAAAGCATTCTTTTTTTTTTTATATCAATGTAAGTCTTTGAATACTTATCTGACTCTTAATTAAACAAGCTCTTTCACTAAATGCCAGGTGTTTCTATCCTGATAGCAAATAGAGTCAGGACATTTCAGATACAAAAACATTTTTCAATTTCCAAAGCTCAGAGTCATTAAAAAGGTTAGCAAATCTCAGAATTTCAATAACAATGACATTTTAGCAGATAGTATGCTAGAATTCTTGAAGAAAAAGATAAATCAAGTCCATAAGTAAAACCATCAGAAGATAAGAGGTAGGATAGAGTCCTAGAGGTAGGATACCTCCTACTCTGAGGCAGGATACAGTTGTGATGGACAAATGGAAGACTACCCCAATAAATCTGAATTTGAAAAAAAGCAAGATGAAATAACCTAAATTCCAGGCAGAATATAGCCTTTAGGATTTTACATTACTAGGGGAAGTTACCAATTTTAATATATTCAGAATATTATATTAAGTTCAACAATTAAAGTATTCTTGGCCTACTCTCTTAACTGTTTTTCATTTGGTGACACCTATTGGGCAACGAATGCCTGGTCATATGCATTTAAATAATGTTGACCAGATGGCCTTACTCCCTTCAAGCTATTAGGTTATACCATGCTATAAAGGATCATTATAACGATGAGTTTGAACTGTAACTAATTAAATGAAAAAAACAGAGTGTTGAGGAACCTGCACGTTTACAAAAGTCAAAGAAAACCCTGCTTTCTTTATCAACAGAAGCAAATTTCCACAATGGATTTTTTGCTTGTTATCTCTTTGATCCCCAATACTAGAGTATAGTTGAGGGTTACTCACTGTTGGTATGATTTTCAGTAGAATTCCATTTTGTGTAGCTAGCATATTTCTCAATTAAGATTTTTTTAAATGGTTACTTGCTTACAGTGTTAAAATATGTACCTTATCTATATTCCAAATCTTCTAATCTCTAGTTAATATCACCGTCTCCTGCCAGCTTACATATTCATTTATTATTAGCAACATATAGACCACCATTAAATGCTCAGTTCAACTTCCAAGTCCTGGCTTTCTGATAGGAGACTTCACCTAATATAGGTGACTGTACCCAAACAGGTCATTCAAAACGTACCTTTCCATATGTCCAGCCCAGTTCTATTTTATTCATTCCCCACAGTTCATGGATATTTTCAGCCAGTTTGTCTCTGATCTTTTCAAGATGAAAAGGAAGAGCAATCTAAGGAAAGATCATAACAATTCCACAAATAAGAAAAGGCTCGAATTATCATACCTTACAGATCCAAGATCACCTAGTTCAGTTCAATACACCACAACACAATTCACACATGATGAATTGCTAAGAAAGGGGGCAAGCTAGCTTGGTTTTTATGCTGTCAATTTACTTAAGTCATATTTCACAATCCCATTATTGCGTACTTAACATACCTGACTGGTGTCTATTGGACAAGGGATAAAGGAAGCTTGGGAGAGGAACTGCGTTGTACCCAGCAAATCCCTCACTCCGTCAGAATCTCTTTTATATTCCTTCACTGGTTCCAGTTTCATCTTCTCTTTTGGAAGCAACGCCTCATAACAGGGAGCATAGCCAGCAGGAGGCAGAAATTTAAACTCTCCATGACGTCCACCCAACAAGAAACGAACTCTGTGCAATTTTCAATGAAGAAATTATACTATTAAATAGTCAGCATACACTAGTATTTTCAATAAATAATTTAGAAACATAAAGGTTTATAGGAATAGCATTTACAAAAATGAAGGTGTATTTTATGCTTTGATAAACACCAAAGATTTACCAAGTATTCATACTAGCAATAACGTCATCACCTACCCACTTGCCAAAGCAAAACTCAATGCAGTAACACATTCAATGCAGTAAAATTCAATGCAGTAAAACAAAATTCAATGCAGTAACACATTTTCAAAAAAAACCCCAACCCTGTGCCTCACTTAAAATCAAATGGTTGTAGATTGGGTGAAATTTCTAATGCATTTAAATCATTTGGAAACACAAATCTGATTTAAATTGGACTGTTACTCTAAAAAAATCCCATAGGGATTATTTGTATACCACTTAAAAGTTTTAAAGTAACTTCTCAGTGCACTCATGCAGACAGTTGCCACATGAGAAAAAAAAACAAACAAACAACAAAAAACCAGAGGATATGGTGAAAAAAAGCCCACTATAATCATAATACATAAATAAAGCAGACAACATTATACCAAATAGTACAACTGGGAATGAGTTTCAGAAGTGTGACTAAGATTTCTATTAAACTCCTAAAGTCATCTTTTTCTCCTCAGGTATGTATTTTTCATACAAATTTAAGAGTATACCAGGAAAAACAAAGACACTAATTCTCCAACTTCATAATTTAGTCCTCATGTAGGCAAACTGTAGAGGTGAACAACCACAGGAAATTAAAAACAATTGTTGTCTCTAGGACATAGCCTATATATTTGTTGTGATGGGTTGGTCAGAAGTAGCCTACATGACTTTTTACTTGCACTTCTAGAAAAAACTAGAACTATCATATCAACATATTTCATTCAGAGTAAGAGACATTAATAATATAAAAAGAGGAGAAAAATTAAGGCACACAAGTTTTCAAGCAGGGTGTACATAAGCACAAGTCACAAATATCTGAAACAATTCAATGTCCACCAGAAACATATTATCATTGATTACTTTTATTAAGCTTGAAATTTCTAATTTCATTTTTAAAATTCATCCTTTAAAATATTTTAATGATCCCAAGGCAGCTAAATATTTGAGATGGCAACTTTGAGCTTAGACCTCTTTTTATGTCAAGTCCCCACACAGATGAAAATACTTTAAATCAAAAAGGAAGTCAATTTTATTTGAAGACTTAGTAGGCTAACTTCCTCAATAAACAGAAGTCAAAGAAATAATTGAAATGAAAAGACTCTCACAGAATTCTTCCCTTGCTGAACACACCCCAGTAAATATCTCCTTGCTTTCTGCAAACTTGGTCAATTTTTCTGAGTTCTAGCAAACCATTCAATCTCACCTCATCTTTATGATGTTCTCATTCTTTCCAGGGCTGTTTTCTCCCTGCTTTTCACTGTAATATCTAAACCTCCATGTAGGCTATATCCTTCTAATGCTACACACTCTTTTTTAAATATCTGAGGGCTCCAAGAAGTTGTGGCTTTTCGTCTCATTTTAAAAGAAATGTTCAGATCTTCCACTTTGAAAAACTTGTTTTAATTTGTCTGACCTTAACCTTAGAAAGAACCCTCCTGACAATCAAACACAAAGAAATATAACTTCTAAAGGACAGCTAGAAATAGTTAGACATTGATTTAGGTTAAGTACTACTCCTTTAATTTCATTTTGGAGTTGGGCTGTACATACTTTCATAAAAACACTCCTGACAGGCAACGTGCCTACCATTCTAGTAATATGCTAGCAGCTATACTTAGTTTTCATAGCCTGAATGACACGGTTATGCTGAAGAGTCTTTTGGTTACTACAAAGGCTATCTGTGAAAGACAAGACCCTCATGATAACAGTATTTAATGCACCTCATGCTTACTCAAAGCACCAGGCATTTACTTTCAAAATGTTGACTTTTCATGTCAATGCATCCAGACCCCTAACTTCCAAAAAAACATGTTGGATTGGTACATTTAAAGTTAATCTCATATTTCATTTCTTTATCTCTGCATTTACACACCTGTTAAGAAATCGTTAAACAAATATGAATAAAACAAAAGAAAATCTGAAAAAAAAAAGAAAATGAAGAATAGAAGAAGAATAGAATCATTAAGGTTGGAAGAGACCTCAAGGATCATCTAGTCCAACCATCCTGCCTCCACATATTACCCATTCTCTATACAGAGCTGCTGTTTAAATTGTTTGATTATTTGAATGGCCATATGGTAGTACTACAAGCAGAGCTCAGCGCACCACTGGTAGAAAG
>VWZZ01007389.1:0-13149 GCA_013399095.1 Psophia crepitans | reverse complement strand
GACAGGGAAAAAAAGTCTACAGTAAAAAAAAAAAAAACAAAACCCAAAAACCGGAATAAGAGACAGTGTGGGTAAGCAGGTACTGACAAAGGTTTAAAGGGGAAAACTGATAATGGAATGATGAAGCAGAGCCAGAATCAGGGACTGAGAAAGTCACAGAAAGCAGAGCAAAAGCACATAACCCACAACAGTAGAAGCACGAGTTTTGTTTTGCCCAGTGCAGAACACTCTCACTCAGGATTCCCATGTAATAATGTTTCTCTGATATTAGCAGGCAAGAAGATGACATACAACCTGCTACTGCCATCAGCCACTATTATCTACAAGGGAGAATGCTCTCACAAAATACAAAATAACATCAAATAAGAATGAAGAAAGATAATTACACCAGTTTAGGCAGATTTCTTACAGAAAAAATTAATGAAGATTTTCAAAACCTCTTGTACTAATGCAGCTACATAGTAGGGTCACTCCCAGAGGATAAATGAAAACTGATATATGAAGCCCTTCCCAGGCCTCCTTTATTCTGTTCAGTCTCTGTTAGTATTCTCACCTGCGAGGTTCTCTTAAGCACGAGATGCTCAAAGTATTTATGTACTGAACACAGAACGAAAAACGCACGGAGAACCAGTTGTCTGATTTACTTCACCTCAGAGAAACAAAGATTTTTTTTTTTCTTTATTGCTAAATGTATGAACCATTTATAACCTGAGCTTTCTTTCACTTATGAAAGCTATATACTATCTATTCTGGACATATTGAAGGTTTGACTGGCTGAGGCAAGAGGCTCCAGTGCTGGCAGAATCCACAGCAGAGCACTCTACGCAGTGCACGGGGGGTTTCCCAAACTGGGGAAACATCGGGGAGAGCCAAGGGGACTTCACAGCTCACACAACAATGGCTGACAAGTTCTGGACAGAGCATCCCACAGGAAGGTCATGCAGGGAGATTGCTGAAGCTCTGCCAGCTCAACCAGGGAGCAATGGTACCCACTGAGTAGAAAGCCACAGCTTCTCTTAGCTATCATATACCACCACTGACAACACAGCTTCCCATGCAGAGCTCCATTGGGAAGATGCTGCCACCCAGGTGTTAGGCTGTAGGCTGTGCCCGACTCTTACATCAGTACAGGATGGCAGCAGTGAGCACATCTGTGGGAGGTGTACCCAGGTGGAGGAACTCTACGTAGTGGCAGAGCTCCTGGAGGAAGTGAGTAGGTTGAGGGCTACTAGGGAGTGTGAGAGAGACAGAATACTGGAATCACACTCTACCTTCCCTGGGACAGGCCCAATAGACAGACAGGATGCATGACATGGAGGATTCACTATCTTCTTTCCACATGGTCAAACACAATGACTAAGGGATAGGGAACAATGGTGACAAGTTCCTGTCTGGTGCAGCACGCACCTCTCCTCTGTGACTGCCTCACCTTCCCAGGTGCCCTTGCATAATAGGTATGAGGGTCTGCAAGTGGAACCGAACAAGGAAGATGACGGTTTATCTAGCTTGGAGTTGTCACCAAGGTTAAGACAGCCTACCTCCTGCATCAAAATGCTTCTATAAAGAAAAAAAGATGGGACATTGCCATAGCAGACTCCCTTCTGAAGGGAACAGATCCCAAAATGATAGAGTTTTTGATTCTCAGAAAAGGAGGAGAGTCAGCAGAACTGCCACCTTGGACTTCTGGAGGGCAGACTTTGGCCTGTTTAGGACCATGGTTGACAGAGTCCCTTGGGAGGCAGATCTGAAGGGCAAAGGAGTCCAGGAAGGCGAGACATTCTTCCAGAAGGAAGTCTTAAAGGTGCAGCCAGGCTGTCCTCATGTACCAAAAGACCAGTTGGCATGGAAGGAGACCAGCCTGGCTGAAGGGAGAGCTTTGGATGGAAGTCAGGGGGAAAAAGGTGATGATGATCTTTGGTAGAAGGGCAGGCAACTCAGGAGAATTCTAAAGACATCATGAGGTCACGCAGGGAGAAAATTAAAAGGGCCAAGCCCAACTAGAACTTAATCTGGCTGCTGCCATAAAAGACAATTAAAAATGTTTCTATAAATACATTAGCAATGAAACGAGTGCTAAGGAGAGTTTCCAGCCTTTACTGGATCCAGGGGGGAAACATAGTGACAAAGGATGAGGAAAAGGCTGAGGTACTCAATGCCTTCTTTGTCTCAGCCTTTCATAGTGAGACCAGTTGTTCTCTGAGCACCCAGGCCCCTGAGCTGGAAGACAGAGATAGGGAGCAGAACAAAGCCCCCATAATCCAAGGGGAAATGGTTAGCGACTGCCTACACCACTTAGCCACACACGGGTGTATGGGGCTAGACGAGATTCACCCAAGGGTATGGAGGGAGCTGGCAGAAGTGCTCACCAAGCTGCTTTCCACCATTCGTCAGCAGAAATGGGCAACTGCTACTCATCAGTTTTTTGTGTTTCCTACTCTGAGTATAGTATCAGTTTTCCTGATTATTTAGGATTTTTTTTACTTCGTACTGAGAAAGCCAGTGAGGATTTTAATTAGTGCCAAATGTGGTGCTGTGTTTTCAATGTGCCCTTTTTTTTTTTCACTGATAATTGGAATGAGACAAAATTAATTTCCCCGAGGTCATCAAATAACCATAAAATAATAATAATTTTCAGACACTGTGACTTGGTCAAATTGTTAACGGGCTCACATTTCACCCTTAAGTGATATCATCACTAAGGAAATCAGTACTTTCCTGTCTCCCGCCCTCCCAGCTGCTGGTTGGGCAGAACTGAAACAACAAAATCAAACAAATCATACATGAATTTGGACAATATTTTGTGTGACAAGACAGCAAAGAAAACAACGATTAAAATTAAGTTGTACTTACTTTACACCTGCTGATAAGCTTACAACAGGGAAGAAAAACCCTTCTGTACTGAAGTTCTCAAACATTCCCTGTACAGGCTGTCCATTAATGCGAAATGAAATGCTGGGTACACCTAAATCCAAGCAGCAGCTAACCACATCATCGGATGCTAATAAATGCTGATTGACAGATGCTACAGCTCTGGGTACTCGACCTAGGATAAAAACATTTGGTAATCAGAAGCCTTAAGCAGACACTTACAGGTTTAACAACAAAATTATTTCCTAAAAAATACCATCAAATTTTTTTGTAGTCATGAAGACAGGATCTTGCCTTCATCTGTTTTATGAAGGGTTCTGCTTTTAGAGACAGTGAGTCAACCTTCTTCAAACTGACACATGGCAGATAAGTGCACAAACTGAGCAAATCACTTGAGACCTCTGACATTGTTCACAAGACAGAACATGCTCAGCTGAAGTCATGCAAGTTCACACTGTAGCCTGATGCAAGAGCACTGAGGCACAGTAAATGATGCCCTCTTTAGAATGTATCTTTGATGTGTCTATTTTTTTTTCCTTTAACTATTTGTGAAACACCAGATTCACATATCTATGAATGTTCAATGGTGAGACACTGGAACAGGTTGCCCAGAGAAGGTGTGGAAGTGTTCAAGGCCAGCTTGGATGGGGCTTTGAGCAACTTGGTCTAGTGAAAGTTGTCCCTGCCCATGGCAGGGGAGTTGGAACTAGATGATCTTTGAAGTCCCTTCCAACCCAAACCATTCTGCGATTCTGTGATTCTGCTGGAGCTCTGATTATGACCAATATCCAGGTTTACAGGTATGAAGAGGCAGAATGGTATACCGAGTCATCAAAAAATGGATCAAGAATTTGTATGGGCCAGGTTTTCTTTACCAGCTACAGCCATACACTAGACAAAGGGACCTTTGTTTTCCCTTCCTGGGAAGGTGGAACCTTACAGCCATTCACAGAACACAACAATTATAATAACAATTAACTGGAGATAAAATATCTGAAATAATCTTAACTATACACATTTACAGATAACTGCAGTTTTTCATTCGCAATTGAGTATCTGAGTATATGTTTAGCCAAGGAATGTCTCTTCAGAATTTCTTTGCAGAACAATTCCCTTGAAAACATTGTTTTTTAACTATAACGCAAATCTAATTAAACAGTTAAGCATTATTCCAAAGTATTGTGTTTGGAACTTCTTAAGAACAAGTCAAGCCACCTGTTCAGGATAGTTTAAGTACTCTGAATTTTTCCTTACAGCAGGAGATGAGATTTAAGAGACTTTCCAGGACTGTATTTCTGGGGCTCAATTAGTGTTTAATTTTGTATTAATGATTTATTCAGCCATGTCTAATGGAGTGTGCTACAGATGCCTCCCAGCCTACTCCCAAAAATCAATACTTTTGTCATTTGAAAATTGTTCAGTAGTGCTGAAAAAAATACTGAATTATGTGTGTGCACACACACAGGATATTTTCTACACAAAAACCTATGCTAGAACAATGCTAATACAATTGAAAAGTCAAACACACCTAAATTAGCAAATATTAGAATTAAGGTCATAAAATTGAATTAATCATATTTATGTACGCTGTATTTATAACACACCCTTTAATTGCATGGCCCTACACTATTCTTTTCTGAGCAATTAAAGAATACTTAGCTGTATATGGCATTTCAAGGCACTGAGCAATATGAGGAAATTAATGATTTTTGCCCACCATGCCTTGAACAGTGTACAGTAAATAAAGCACAAGCCACAAAGTGAACAAGCTAAAAAATAATCCCCATTTACTGTATGGAAGAGAGATTTGGAAGGAAAAACAACGTGCTACTTCATCATTAAAGATTGTACACACAGAGACTGAAATAACGTCTATCATCCACCCCCACAAACTTCTGAATTCTAATGGATAGCTACACGCTTGAGAAACAAAATTGTTAAATTAAGACAGATCTATATAGTGTGCTGATACTGAAGTTTTTTCTAACTCTTTTAAACAAATTTTAAAAGACTTTTACAGGACACACAGAAACCTAAATTCCTGGTGAAACAAATTATTACAAAATGTCCTTTACAACAAATGTTACATTCCTAATGCAATATTTAAACACTTCAGAGAAAAGGCGGCCATATTTGTCTATCTTTGGAAAAAATGTCCAAATCTCATTCCAGAAAATTAACTCAGTTTTCAGTTCAATTCTATCTTGAGGCAGAGATCCAGGCAATATTTGCTCTCAAACAATTTATGATTAAGGATAGTATAAGCCAGAGAAAATACAATTTTAGACCATATTAATGCAATGTTAATAAAAGGCAATCCTCCAGTTTCATCTACATCGTTCAAAAAATTCTTCTATGTGAACAAAAGACCAATTAAGATAGATTTCATACATAAAACATGTAAACATTCTAATTGACAGAGGGTTGTATTGAATATTTATGGAGGTATAAAACATATAAAATCTAGAAATTTTAGTGACTTTTTCTTCCTATTGCTTTTCTTTCTCCTTTCATTACTTACTAATAGTTCAATTAAAAATGATGTTACAAAGTCAGCAGATTATTGATATAAAAATAATTACCTGAACAATTTCTTATTTTATAGCCTTAAGCATTATTTCTTTTCTGCAGTGTTCCTTATTTAGAGAGTATTTAGAAACTTTAAGATAATGAAACCAACCATCAGCATTTCCCACATTACTATTTAATTCTTAGAACTAGCCAATAGGACTTTGCTGTTTTTTTTCTACAGGAACATACATTGACATCGTCAAAAGTTACTTTGCTGTGACAAACTTGACTGTTTACAAAAAGTATATTCTAGTTCCCTTTCCATATAGTATTGGGGGAGGGATAACCACACAAAAAATGAGCTGTGAGGTCCAAAGCCACTTTCCAGCTAACTATGTGCCAACAGTGGGCTCTCGATAATCCCTCTCCAAAGCATCCTAATCAGTTTCTTCTGTTTTCTCCTTTTTTTCTCACTGGTTATTCTCTATAACACACTCATTATTACAAAATGTATTTGAACCGCAACACTTCCAATGAGCCCTCCTGTAAACTCTTTCTCTCTTACTCCTTTAACTCTTACTCAAATCTGCCTGACTGCACAGGTGGTGACTTCTACTTTTGCCTTAACTCAGCCCACTAACATCTTCAAATTGCATGAACAAAGAGTGTCTGACAAGAGATCACAAGTTCACTATCACTGATGCTTAAGTGACTGCAAAATATGTATTTGCTAGCATCCTGTAACTCACTTCTTTATAAACTGCAAGTATAACCACTTTACCACAATACTAATTGAGAGTCCTAGATTACTGCACCCATTAAAAAGTATCCCTAGAAAACCTGTATTTTTTTCTGCTAGGTCTACTTAGATAATACTTGAAAAATATTTTTTCAAACAGCATAGCAACTGCAGGTTTTCAGTTTGACATTACATTGCAGAAATTTATGCTCTAAGAACAACTGAAGTTGGTAATAGTGTAGTGATTCTTACTTGTAATTGCCAAAATTACTTTTTATGAAACTGTTTATCAAAATTTAAATTCATTTATTAAATCTATCAATAGGTGTGAGGATAATAATGTTATTTTACTTCCACTGTTGATACAAAGTGAAAGAATACTGCAAACATAGATCCATATAAAATGAATTTGTCTGAGATCAATACATCCATTAATGTTGAATGGATAGACCGAAGTTGCTATCAATCTAGATCTGGAAAATGCCATATTTTTTATCAAAATAATGAAAACAGAAGCTATCTGCTAAAAAGTCTAATTGGTATAATTCAATATTGACTAAAATCTCACATAAGAAGTCTGATCTGAAATTCTAAATAACTTCATAGTATCCTGCAGTTCCATATGCAGCTCTCTTATAGAAAAGAGCATGCTATATTACTGAAGGGAAAGGTTGGTAACTCCTAAATGTAAGAAGAACTGGAAGTGAACAAAGTACTTACCGGACCACAGATGAAGGCCATCAAAACCATAAGAGTACAGGTCATCACCAACACCATTGCCTCCCCATCCTTCTCCACCTCCAGGATAGGGGGCATAACCTGAAGTAGAGGCCCATCCAACTCGTAAATGGGTGGGTTCTGCCGTCAAGAATGGATCGACCTGATCAATTATTAACTCGAAGTACCACTTCTTGTATTGTGCAGAGCCCTCAGCAACACCCAAAAATATATTTGGCCTTATGCTGAGAAAGAAAATGTAAGCCAATTAGTATAAACATAAAATGCAACTTATCAGTGATACTGCTGTATAATAGTCAAATTCATTTTGCAAATACAGTGAGTGTATTTTGCTTATAATATTTAAAATAGCGACTCATTTTATGTCTTTACAAAGCTGCTATAGAATAATCTTCTTAGGTATAGGTTCCATGCTTTGAAAAACTTATAGTCAAAAGAGGAATAATAAGATAATTTCCTAAAATTAAAAAAAAAAAATGGAATGAGGATGTGAGGAAATCAAATCTCTCTTAAAACACAGAAGTACTTCACAGCATGTTACATACTCTGTAATAATTTTTAGGTAAAGCCATGCTCTTTTTTGAATGAGAAAAAAACAACTTTAATTTTTCCATTTCAGAACAGATTGTACTATTAACTAGCAATTTCTTTTTGACCACAGTTTCCATTACAATTGCCATATTGCTAGTAAAAATGGGTTTTCCAGAAGTTAATACATAAACACTTCCTAAAATATGTGTCTCAATATTGAAAGCTATGGAATATCTCCTAGGTTAGAGTATTTTCTTCAATTCATTATTGCAGACATATAAGATCCAATTTTTCTAATATAACAATGAAACATGTCACTATACCTTGTCACATCATTAATCAAACGTGTTTGCAAGAGTAAGTCTCTTCTAGGTAGCAGATTGTCACAGATTAAATTTTGATTGGCACGAACTGCAACTCCATTACAGACACAGAGAGAGCAAAGCACGTCGAGAACCTTAAAAAAAAAACCAACAGAAGGAAACCAGGTAAAGGCAGCTGCATGTACTATTATTCAGTTGTTAGCTTAATTTGCCTTCAGAATAGACCTAAAGGAAGGAGTATAATACACCGTCATTATTGTTTTCCAAATACTTTTCACATATATGGACTGAATGTAGTTCATACTACTAGTAGAGGATATCAAACATTCACAGAACACAAATTCAGAATACAGGGTTTGCAAAATGCATTGCTTTCCTTTGAGATTCCTTATTCCCATTTTTATTGGAAAAAAAACAAAGCTAGAACAGCTGTATGTCAACTCTACATTTTTTAATTAAATCTCATTAAAAATTTGAAATATAAGATTAAATTATTTGAGAAATTTACTGCAGCTCCAAAAACTTTCTGAGCAAAATTAGTGAAAAATTCTGAACTGCAATTCTCAGACTGCTTACGAATCTGTTTTGAAAGCATGTTTTCAGTACGAGAAGTAATCTATTTTTGAAATGAAAACCTTTTTTTAAAAAAATCACTATAAAGCAAAACAGAGTTTCAGAAAGAACTTATTCCAAAATTTCAGCTTTCTTTTTTTTTGTGTCATAATCTAAAAAGAGGTTGACGTAATTGTCCCACAGATTACTAGAGCAGAAGGTTTTGGAAGACAAACACGGTAACGTAGTGTTGTTTAATGCTGAGGGACAAAACTGCACACTTTTGCAAAAACCAGAGAAGTTTAAAGATACACTTCGGTTCTGACAAGCAATCATTGAGCCCAAATGGTCTAAACTCGTACAGACCTTCTCCAAGACAAAGAATCGTCTTCACACTGTTGATTACCATTTTGGAAACTTGGACAACACAAGGAGCAGTAGAACACAACATTTATTTTAGCCACCTCTGATTTCTTCCCAGTGGATTAGCACAAAATCACCCTCAATAGCAGTTTCAGCTAATATATTGTGAACTTCGCTGGGTCCCAGCCCATGCATTTGCCTGTCTACCATCTCTGTTACTTGGCAGAAACCAGAACAATAGAGGTGGTAACTTAAATAACCACAGAAACTCTGATTAATACTGAGCTGAAAAGTATTTTAATAACATTAATGAGAAACAATAGGTCAGAATTTACATATAAACTGTTTAAATAACCTCATCTTTCTAACACAAGGCTTTTCATTTAAAAAGTCCTTCAAATCAATAATTTCCAAGACAATTTTGGTTAATAATATTACTGTTTCTTATTTCCTAAGTCACAACAGAATTTCTAATCTAGCAGGAGAACAAGATATACTGATTCCAGAATAACAGATAGATTCATTACTTCATGCCTTACTGATATTTAGTAAAAGACATTACGACTGTAAATGCACAAATTGGTTACCCAGTTTAATTCTTCTCCTGTATACAACATTTTCCTTTTCTGCTTTAAGTTCTCACTATGAGGTCTACATTAAGATGCTCCAGCTGAAAAGCTCTCTTTGCAGGTGGCTGGCACAACACAATAATGTTGCTAACAGCTAAAAGTAGTAAGCTAAACTTAACACTGTAATTTAAGCTTTTTTCTTATGTCTACTTATATGAGTTCATACTCCTTAACCATGCTTAAAAATACTTCTCTATTTTTCCGTATCTGTAGGTTGTTAGGGTCTCTGTAGTACCTTCCCTTGTAAATTTCAGCTCACTAAAACTTTCTCTGTTCTTCCTCCAGGTTATCAGTCTTTCAAATAAAATTTTAGTTGAGGAAGGAAACTCACATCAGAAAAACCACACATAAAACTCTATCCTCCTCTGTGTTGTGATGTCATCCTGATCGCAGCCAGAGACTGTGTTCACCTTCTTCTGTCATAATAAATTGCACATTGATGTTTAAATTAATTTCCACCATTATTTCTTCTGGTATAACTCAGGGATTTTTTCTTTCTTCTGAACACCTGTGTTTTCAGATATTTAGATTATTTTTCTGATTTCTCATTTTATTTTGTTCTTTTCTGCTACTATTGTTATTACTCAAGTTAGGAATGACTTAGCAGGATTTAGTTCTGTCTTTCTGCAGATACAATGGTAGTTCACTGCTTCTGCAGAGCCCTGCATCACAAAGCAAGCTACTCTGTCCACGTGCTTGCAGCCACCAGAATGCTTCATTTTTCTCAGCAAAACCAAAGCTCTGACTGGTTATCAATGTTTCATAACAATTTGCTTGTCACACATATTTGCTGTATTTGAAACTGAAACACAATTATATATTACACATTATTTTAATCTCAACAAAGCAATTTTGCAGATGTACTTCAAGGTTATTTTATTCCTTTAAAGGTACTAGAATCATGTATTCCCATTACATCTTTCTCTGGTTCATTTTTTTTCCCCACAAATCATTGTAAGGTTATCAATACATCCTTAGGTTTTCCAAACATACCTTGTAATTGCGCCCGTGTTTATCCAACAGTGAAATAATGGATTTTATATGCTCCTCAGCTATTATATTTAAAGCTTCTGGGCTTTCAATCAAGATGCAGTGCAACACTTCCAAAATACCTATATGAAGGCCACAGTAATAATGTTGTCATTAAATCATCTGTGCAACTGTAGACAATCTAAAAGATCTAATTTACTGAGAGTAAATAACAGAGTATCTTAAGAGATGCTATTTTTCTCCAGCCTAAAAATAGAATGAAAACACTTTTAAAGAGTATTGATAGGACTATGATGTGAGCCGCATGAGACATAAATGCATTACAGAGCTATTAATTTCTGTTTTCTTTTGAAAATTAAAAAAATATATTAAAAACATTTTAAAAAAATGTGTGTATTATTTTTTCTAACTCATTGCTTTCAAGAAAAACTGCTCTGACATTTATAATGTAAGACAGATGTGTATGGTGTATTGATAGTTAACTACATTTATAAAAGTGAGTCTTACCTGAGGAAGATTCTAATCTGTCCAATTTACTTATCAGCCAGTCGAGGTTACTGGAAAACTGAGTACAATTGTTTCTGTTGCCACGAATGAGAGCAGCTGGAAAAAATCCACAAGGCATAATTTTATTACAGCGGATTTCCTTTCCAAATCACTGATGTTAATTATAGATATATTTCAACACAATTTTAATAACACCTTCACAAAATAATTAACAGACAAATCCTAAATACACGTATGTAATGGTAATAAAGAGTTAAGATGTTCATTAATTTGGTTATCAGCAACTGATGTAACTTCTAAAGAGAATGCAGTTTTCAAAACTTGAGAGGGGTCTGCTGGATGAACAAGAACTCCAGCAAAAAACCATTTTATTTATGTTTTATTGTTAAATTTAAATAGAAATTATTCACCACTTTTGTTTGATGCAAACGTCAAGCACTGTCACGACCAAGAGACTGAAACACTTCTTTTTCTATTTCTTCCTACCAATGAGTGGGAAGATCATATGTAGAAGTTTAAGCTCAAATTGGGTGTACTGCTCTTTAGCTTCACTTTCCAATTAAAATACATAATAGAATGGATAGCTTTTAGTCTTCAGCAGTGCAGAACACAACTTTATTTGACTGCACTTTGAAAGTTCATCAGCATTCAAGTATTTCAAGCAGTATTGATTATTTTTTCTTCCAGAAATTATTATTGATCATAGAAAACAAAGGAACCCAACGCTTTTGGATACAATTGTCAAGGATTTTTATTATGAAGCATTAACTTAATATTTATTACATCAGAGCAAATCTGTTCAAGATGTACCTGCAGAAGAAAATCAAGACAAAATCTGAAAAGACCTGCATGGCACTAGGTTTTTTTCATCCTACTTTTTCTTAAACTCCTAAGGCTGTAGTAAAATGGAGACAAAGGTGTATCATTACTTTCTAAAGCAATGAGAAGACTTCGTCAGAAGCATCTGCACATCTGAGCTATGTGAATAATATCACACTTCAAAGCACGGTCCCTGGTGCTGTTTTATACTTGTCCTAACACTCCACTTGCGTATTTTACTATGTATTTAAACTTCATCCAAAGACAAATTTCTCCCGTGTGAGGAATGAGGTGATTTAAAAAAATACATGTGTATGTACTTCTCCTACTATACTATATAATTTTGGCCCTACTACAATACACGAGCAGTTCACTCCAGAAAGCATGGCACTGAAATTCAAAAAAATATTTTAATTACTGGTTTATGTGGTTATTTTTATTAACATGTATGTCTGAGTCTCAAGTGACAAATTGGATTCAGTAGATCTGCAAGTTCTGAATATTACATTAGTCTTTTCTTCAGCTTCTTATATAAAGAATGCTTTCCAGTTTTTCTAATTTTTAAAATAAAAATTCACACCTATTTGCATGCCATAGGTACATTTTTAAAAAAGGAAAAAAGCAAAAAGCATTTGTGATGCTGCACTAGTTTTTTTGCCTATCTGAGATTTATTTTTCTGCTGCATCATTGCTCGGTTGTCTGTAATAAATATCAGTAAATATATGGAAGAAATTCTATAATTTACATGACAGAATGAATAACACACAAAGTAGTAGTTTTTGGTGGTGAAGCAGCAAGTAGAATGTAAAGAATACATATCCTGTTGGTTGGTTTTTTGTTTTGTGGTTTGTTGTTTGGGATTTTTTTTACATTAGTAGATTATTAAAGAACTTACCTAATAACTTGTAAAGGAGATTCAAAATTTCTTTCCATGCTGTACCATGTTCTTCTCTTGTAATTCCTGCAAAATGAGCTGCGCTGTTGTAGTCATTTAAGCGATCAATGCAATTCAAAACTAGTGCCAGCATTCCCTAAAAGCATATGACAGAGAGGAAAACCAACTGTAAATGAAAAAGCATTCGTTCTTGTCCTTTTTAAAGGATTTTTTCCTGTACACATTTTAAAAGCTGCATCATCTTAGATTTTAAAAAAAAAAAACCCACCACAACCAAACAACAAACTATTATGCTTAAAAGATTTGAATATGTATTTTTCCTATATCAAAATAATCCATTTTAGAGAATGATTCTATACTGTTCCTTAGTCAAGTATTACAAAAGGTAAGGAATAAACAAAGCTGACAATAAAGGCTTTTATAATTTTTATGAGTAGACTTTTTTTACATAGAATTTTCCTTACATAGAAAAAAAGAAAAAAACAAACCACTTTAAAATTTCCTATAAAGGAATTTTTGTTGATTAAGGGGGAAATTTTACTGTCCAATAAAATATCTACAAAACAAGGTCAAATACCAGAGTAGATTTTTAACTTCAGTTTGATTGGAGACTAAAATGGTATTGAAAACCTGCCAGCAGTCAAAACATATCTAAAAGCGTTGTAAAATATATTTCTTACATA
>VWZZ01007388.1:58168-75861 GCA_013399095.1 Psophia crepitans | reverse complement strand
TCTGTGATTCTGTGAACTTGAATGTTAGGTGTTAGTACTCGGAAACAGTATGTCTGTCGTGCACATCTTTATGCATATATGTGTAAGTAAAGCTGCAGACAGAAATGGCTGTAGAAGTTGAAAGATTTAATGTCTTTTCTTGGCTCTGCCAGATTGTTTTTCCCATGTCTTTATATCATGATTGAAGTTTTGGAACAAAATCAGATATCTAGATGGATGTTTCAATTCAGAGTGTTTTTTAAGGATGTAAGGCCAGAAGCGACTTGTGAAATCATCTAGTCTGACCAGCAGGTCATGACATCTCATACAGTCATCCAAGTACTGGGCCCCAAGTCTGATGACTTTTGCAGCTGTTTTCGCTAATATAATGCATGCCATATTGTAATACATGATATTCACCAAAATGAGATATCATTCTTGCCTTATAGGAACCAATGATTACTGTAGTAACTCTGAGTATTCTGTAACTTTCCTAAATAGGTTCAATTATGATATATTAATGTCTTGCTTCCCCTCAAACATCAGGCTCTATCTCTGCCCTTAAAAGTTTTAGCAGCTCTATTTCAGACCCATGCTAATTATATTCAATCAATATATATTTCTGTTATCATCTCTTTAAGTAGCATATCAATGTATTCACTTCCTCAGCTACAGAACTCCCTTGTTTCCAGTGAGGTTTTAAAATATTATTCTTCCTTTTTGCCATGTTTTATTTTCATTAATACATCGATTTTAGGTAAGAACTAGACTTGTCTGCATGATATGTTTTCAGTAGCACAAGTCTGTACAGTGGATGCCATACTTAAAATTTTCTGGATGGACCAACATATTATTAAAACACAAAGCTTTCTGAGTACAGCTAGTGCTTCCCAGATACATCCTCAAGTCGAGGGAATTGCTTTTGAGATGTATGATTCCACTACTGGAAATGGGGGGTTGAGTTGAGAAGTTTTGAAGAGTGTCATCACAGTGCCTTGTAAAGAAGGGAATTATTTAATATACTTAACTATATACCGTGCTTGGTAGGATTCTTGAGTTCTTGATCGAGTTCTGGGACTGGTTTCACATAGCTCTTCGGAGCAGCTGTGAGTGTATTCATGTTGTGTTTCTCTGGAAACGGCAGTTTACAAGAATGGAGACTTGGACAAGTAATTCCTATTCAGAACCCCGTATCCTGTAAGCCATGCCAAAGATGCTGTAGCCATAGTAGATGCAGTACGAAGAAACTAAAATTATTCCACTGATAGAAGGATGTGGTGATAATCCAAAACATGTATTTTTTGGATTGTTTGAAAGGAGCTGGGAATGGAAAGGCTTCTGTGAAGATTTAGTCTGATAGAAGAGTATTGAGAGAATATATTCTCCCAGCAAAATCATCTTTGAAGAGAGGGAAGAAAATTCTAATTATTGGAATACAAGTAGAGTTAAATATGATGCTATTTTGTCTTAAAGTAATGTTGAAAAATAGTCGTTCAAAGGCAAGAATTTCAGAGAAGCTGGGTAGAATGCCGCATGATGACAGCTCAGTCTGATGCTAATTTAAAGCACTATTAAAGGCCAGCACAAAGAAAGGCAAAATATCCCTTCTTATCGTGCAGCCAGTATATGAACATGTTTGCTGATCTACAAGCACTTCCTCCTTAACTTTTTGTTTGCCGTCACTGGAAGAATTTCAAATTTGGAATAAAGATACTCTAAGAAAGTAATAATACTCATCTCGATTTCAATAAAATTTAAATTTTAGTATGTTCAGTTTCTAACATTTTACCGTATTACTTTTGTAACATTTTAACATCGTTGATTTCTTTTTCTCGATATTATTCATTGGGGCTTTTTTCAATGTAAAATATTTTCACACCTAAACCCAAGCCTTTTAACGAGCAAGTGGAATAGATTCTTGATCTCGCCTTAACGTCACTTGAGAGGGAGATCTAAATTAATTTGAAAGAAGTGGCTAGCCAAGTTGTGCTTTTTCCTGTTGTGACACAGCTCCCGCTGTTGTACTGACAAATGTGGACTTCCGCAGCCAGTGGGGGGTGCTGCTGGTGAGCTGGGTGAGATGGAAATAACCATCCAAAGAGATAAAGCGGCAGCTTTGTATTATGGACAGCTTAGTGTTACGGCTGGTTGAGTGTGGTGGTTTCTTTTTTGACGAAGGACGGTTGGATCAGTTTGCCAACTTGCTTTCAAGGATTGGGCTTTTTAGCACAGCTACTGTAAAAATATGCTTCAAACCATGGGTTTAGTCAACTTTTTTGTAGTATTTGGAATGATTCAGGAAGTCCAACAGAACATCCCTATTTAACCGTACAGGGGAATGGAGGTTTTGGGTGTGTCTCCCCTAGCTGTGCCTCACTTCCTTGTCTAAAATGAAGTCACAGTCATGTTTCTGTATACTTTATGTTCCTGAGACTTAGCTATCTTACCTGTTTTCAGTGTTTTTCTGTGTGTGAATTAAGCAATACCCATCAACAGTGGTTTTCACTTGCATAGAAAATACATGACGCTCTGAGGCCCATGGCTTTCAAAACTAGCATGCCTCTTCTACAGAGAACAGAAGGTGCTGTTAAAAGACCAAACCATTAGTGATTTTTTTTTTCTTCTGTCTTCTCCAGAAATGAAAGAAAAACACTAAAAGCAATCTCCAGATTCCACAGTGACATTTCTCTTTTAACTTGTCTTACCAGTACTTTTCATGCAGCTTGCTCTTACACATTCAGTTTTGAAAGGGATTTTTGAAGGAGATTTATTTTTTATCATTGTTTTAGCAATTTTTGTTCTTTTATGTCATTTTGAAAACTGGAATACTTCTATTGTGTTTCCCCATCTGTTTTCTCACATGATGGCATTTTCTACTCCTGATGCATTTACTGCTAAATGGAACAGTATCTTTCTGTGGGTAATTTAAATCTTTTGTATTCCTAGAAAAAACTACTTAACGGGTAGTTGAATGCTATGCATGTTGTGCGTTGATAAAATATGTTACATTTCTGTTTATCCTCAAACAAGAAAACTAGAACCCAGCAAATGCTAAGATTAAACTTAAGTCTACTCTTGAGAGTTAAGGTACATTACTACTTAAATAAGCTTAACTTTGGCTGTGAGGAATGTAGTTAGGATAACATTAATTCAATTTAGAATCACACAATAAATTAATTTTAACAATGTGTAGCATGGAGCCCTGTTTTTTTTCCCTTTCTGGGGTGAAAATGAAGTACCTGTGAAATTCTGGTGACAGAAACTTGTTCTGTAGTTGCCTCTGATGAGAACCTTTCCAGAATGAAGGGATAAAAGGCCAGCAAAAGCCATTAATCTTAAAAAAAAAAAAAGATTTGAAGACTTGGAGAAGAGTTCTAGACAAATTAATTGCTGAATTCGTAATTCTTTTCCTCAAGCATAACAATGTATTTTGACGTCATTCACTTTCATCACAGAATCACAGAATAGTTTGGGTTGTAAGGGACCTCAAAGATTATCTAGTTCCAACCCCCCTGCCATGGGCAGGGACACCCTCCACTAGACCAGGTTGCCCAAAGCCCCATCCAACCTGGCCTTGAACACTGCCAGGGATGGGGCCTCCACAGCTTCTCTGGGCAACCTGTTCCACTGCCCCACCACCCTCACAGTAAAGAATTTCTTCTTAATACCTAATCTACATCTACTGTGTTTCAGTTTAAAACCATTCCCCCTTGTCCTATCACTCTCTGCCCTTGTAAACGGCTCCTCTCTGTCTTTCCTGTAGGCCCCCTTCAGGAACTGGAAGGCCACAATAAGGTCTCCCTGGAGCCTTCTCCAGGCTGAACCAGCCCAACTCCTTCAGCCTGTCCTCATAGGAGAGGTGCTCCAGCCCCCTGATTCCCTTTGTGGCCCTCCTTTGCACTCGCTCCAACAGCTCCATGTCCTTCTTATGTTGGGGACCCCAGAGCTGGACACAGTACTCCAGGTGGGGTGTCACAAGAGCAGAGTAGAGGGGGAGAATCACCTCCCTCGGTCACACTGGTTCTGGTGCAGCCCAGGATACGGCTGACTTTCTGGGCTGCTAGTGCACACTGCCGGCTCATGTTGAACTTCTTGTCCACCAGCACCCCCAAGTCCTTCTCCTCAGGGCTGCTCTCAAACTACTTTGTTTCAATAATTGTTTGAAAATGTGACCCGTACTTATCAAATTTCATATCTATTCCTTCAGTTGCCACATTTGTTTTTCCCCCGAGTCCTCATAAAGCATTATTCTTTACATTTTTCAGACAGTCCCATCTCTCAGGCATAACTAGTACCTGTCAGTGTTGAGCTGTCCTTCCTTGGGTATCTAGCAGCCTCCAGTATAATGATCCGATTAATCTGGAATGCCATTTTACTGGTTAGTGTGGTATTCTATCACTGTAATCTGCCATTCATGTTGCAGTGTTATCCCATGGTCATGATTATCCATCTACCCCAACAGTAGTAACACAGTGCAATTATGTGCGTGTCTGTGTAATTAAGATTCAAATTGAGCCTTTTGTATACCATTACCAGCTTCTTCACCTAGGAAGTCCTTAGGTTTTATTCACCTTGCTAAGCATTTTTCAACAAAATTTTCATAGTGGAAAGGAAGAAAAAAAAGCAGAATTGACATTTTTTTCTGACTGTTTTTCTGTTCATTTCTATGAATTTCATAGTCTTCAGAGTCTTGATGTAAATAGGTATATTTAGTGTGTGCTGCCTTGAAACTGGTAAATGTTTTTTTCACTCTGATTCTAGCATAGCAGCACATCTTGATAAAATCCTAATTAAATTTTTAATATATAGTTACTTCCTGAAGTACATCTATGCTTCAGGTGTTACAACCCTGTTACAACCGTGGCTGAGGATTCCCCTTCCCAGTAATACTATCTTTCTGTTATGTAGTTACACCCGTCTTCGTTCACTTCATTGTCAATGTAGGTCATTATTTGAAGCTTTTGTTGACAAAGCACTTGAGGGTAACTGCATCTAATAATATAAATAGGCTTGATTCTTCGTAGTAAGTCAGCAGATTCACTTAAAAATTCTCAGTTTTGTATTAGGTTTGCTGAAATGGAAGGTTTTTTTCATTCTTCTGTCGACGAGTAACAACAATTTTTAATGAATTGATATCGTCAAAATGTTGACAGCCTAGAGCTGAATAATTTTGAATTAACACAGGATTACTAATTTTGTTTGGAAGGGAAAAATGGACCCTTGAAACTATTGCTTTTTTTTAAATTATTTTTTTTTTTAAACTCCTATTTTTATTTGACATAGCAGTGCTTGCACATGAAACTCTGTTCCAACATGGCTTATGCTGTTCTGTTTGTTCCAGGTCACAGAAAGTAGTGGATGCTGTTCCTCTTGCTATATGTTTTCAGTAACCTGTTCTGCGAAAATAGAAGATTCCTTGGATTATGGTTTTGTTTATTAGGTTACCAGAAACTGCGCAAGGACCAACCAAACAGTGTGCATTCCTGCCACAATGTAAGGCAGCCTGCTGGTACAACTCCAAGATGCTGTTGTACTGGCTAAAGATTTTCGGGCATGAGAAAGCCTGTGGTAGGTTGTGTTTTCTGTATGGCTGCAACCACAGGAAAGGAATTTGGTGCAGCTCTGGCTACAGCATGTGCATGGGCACCTTTCTGAAACCTTTGACCACTATGTATACTGCTGCACCTTTATAATAACCAGCATTTTATTCTTGCTTTCACATTTTCTAGTAGGCTTTAAAACCTGATTTAAATAGTGAATAAATTCTTGAGATTAAATTAACAACATATTTTCATCCTGTGCACTTTCTGTGTGTACAGCAAACGTATTACAAAAGCAAGTATAACACTAGGTAAGTGCCTCTCTCTCTGAGAGTGGGACTGGATGTACCACTGTGATGCATATTGAGATTGAAAAGCATTGTAAGAGATGTACATAACAGTGACGTTTCCCCATTGCATTCTAAAGATTTGGAAGCACCCCACAGCTTATATGCAGCACCAGCATCTCCTTTAGAGGTTTTTCATGCTGAGGCTGGATGATGGGCTGTAGAAAACGGACAGTTGTCCATGATAAATTTGATAGCCACTCAAACTGAGGTTTGACGCAGTGCCTGTTTGCTGACACTGAGTCAGCATTGCTACTGGTGCTGTACTTCTGTGTGCCAGATTCACTGTCAGGCACAGAAATATAAATTCGTTGATAGCATATGCCACAGTCATGCCTATCTAAATGCAGAAGAGCTAGTGGGGTGAATGACTCAAGTAAATACACTTATTACCTTAGTAATAGCTAGGTATTTAAAGACTAGTGAGAAGTCCACTAAGCACTTTTCATTAATTTTAGAAAGTGGACTACAGTTTATTCCACAAATGTGTAAAAAAAAAAAACCACAACAAAATGAAAACCAACCAACCAAACCAAATCAAAAAGTGCTTTCTGCATGAGTGATGTGCCAGTGTTATGCATCTGTATTCCCTTATTTGGCATGAGAAATTGTCCAATAAATACTTAAAATCTTGCTAGATTGTTTCTGTGTGAGGGGGAGAGAATTTCCACTGTCAGGTAGTTTTAGTGCCCATCGGTTTGTGAAGACCACACCTAGCTGTGTTTCCTTTATGCACTGGGAATAATAGGGTTGAATGAAATCTGTCGAGTTGTCATCAGGTTAGTCTGAACAGAAACCAGTGTGTTTTCTCCCCTTTTCATCTGTGATGAGATTCATGTGAAGCTTACTCTTCCCAGTTTTCCCCACTACATACGGTTTAGCTTTTCTTGTGTTGACAACTGTCTACTCCCTCTCAGTTTATCTGTGGTCATGCAAACAGCTACTTTCTGGTTTCTTACTCTAAATTTGAATGGTATGTAGTGTCTCTTGATGATTTTTTTCCCCCTTTTCTTTAACAAGGTAGGCTGTTATTCTGCAGTTAGAATGCAAGATTTATAGGCATAGGTAGTAGCTTTTAAAGGGAAAAATATGCAAGCTTTTCTGTGATTGTAACCTGCATGTTTTTACCCTTTTAATATTTTTTCACCATTAGTTGTTCTAGTAGCATGTACTCCTCGTTGCAAGCCTTCCCTGATGCGAAGATATCACATGATAACAAGTGTTAACGGGTTTTTTTGGTTCATTTAGTAGAATATTAAAAACAAAAATAAATTGTTATTTCATAAATCTTGTGCTGTTCATATACATGGGCATTACTGCTGTAACTGCACTGTTTGCATAGTTCATGCACGTATGAATACAGTCAGTGGCTCCTTCTAGTACAGCAGGGCACATGTATGCATACAGAGAAGTAAAGTCTTTTAATAAAAGCATAGTAATTTGTATCTGTTCTGTTCAGTATTTTATATATTTGTCAAATTTTCTGTTTTGTCAAACTTGTGTTTGAATGTTTTTTTCAGTTGTCTTTTTTGATTCCTAATCAATTTTCTAGTCAGCGTTACTTGAAAAGTGAGAAACGGGCATAGAGGTTCTTCCTCTTATCAGTGATTGTGCTGAGGGATGAACTGGCTGACTTAAGAATAGTGTGAATCTTCAGGTTAACATTGAAGGGGATTGTATTAACATTGACAAAACCGCACGTATTATTTAAAATAATTCTGATTTTAATTTGAGTATTCTTGACATACTCCTTCCTAGTTCAGTGTGTTTATTCTTAGCATTTGTTTGTGTCCTTGAAGTTGTGGTCTAATACTGCCTTTTTTCCCTGGAGTTCAAGATTAATTGGTGCAGATAATACAGTACCATGCAAATTTAAAATGTTTCTATTCGTTACTGAAAAGCATAGTATCAGAAAGCTCACTTTAATTCCATTCACTTTAATAAGTGAATTAGAAAGATCATAAGTAACAGTATATATATATTCTTTTTTTAATGGCATATTAGTTATTTTACATTAGGGAAAAAACTTACCTGGATTCACTTCTTTTTCTGCAAAGCTTCCTGAGACTTTTCAGAAATTTGTCATCTTCGTTCCCTGCTGAATGAAAGTTTCAACATGGAATGCCTTATGATAGTGAGGAAAGAGTCTACATCATTCCTTCAAAGAATATAGAATTTGATTTCTAACCTTATGCAAATTCTGATCTAGAAGTTGAATGTAATTCTACTGTAGAGTGCTTCATATGGTAACTTGAATTTCTCCTTCATTATTTCTGGAGAAGGCAAATCGAAATTGGGAAGGCCAAAGCTTAGTTGCAGCTGAACTTGGGGGCATAAAGTAACAAGAAAAGATTCTGCAAGAATGTCCCTAATGGAACTATGGGAAATGTGGGTCCATGGATGAAAAGTAGAGGCAGTCTAATGGTGGACAACACCACCATGGAAAAGGCAGAAATTTCCCATATTTTTTAACTGTTCTCAAATAAGGGACAGTAACATGGAGGAGCCACAGGTTAGGGACTGTTGAGAGAAAGTGGATGTATTTGGGTTCTTGGGGCTCTGTGCCAAGATTGACAACAGCTCATTCAGGTAATAGGATTTCATGTCAGCTATTGTCCAAGAAAAAACATGGCAATTGAGGAAAGACCTGAGAACTGGAAGGAATCTAATGTTATACCAGCCTTTATGAAAAATAAGAACAGTCCAGGATCTACAGGCTGTGTCAGGTCAGTGTCTGTCCCCAGAAAGATCATGGAGCACATCATCTTGGCACCTGCTTCTGGACATGTGAAGGACACGAGGGTAACTGGGAACAGTCAACACAGATTTCTGAAGGTCATTTAGTGTTTTGCTAATCTGTGTGCCTTCTAGGATGAAATGTCTGACAATGTGAATGAAGGGAGCACATATAACATGGTATAACCGTAGGTTTATTAAGACTTCTGGTACCTTCTCCCACACTATTGTCAACAGTAGGCTGAGAAACCATGACTTAGGTATTGAATGGAATGAAAATTGGCTGGACGATTGTGCAGAAAGGGCTGCACAATCAAAAGCTGGGCCAGTTAGCAGACGGTAAGAAGAGGAATACCTCAAGGGTTGATCCTGGTACTCATGCTATTCAAGTCTTCAGTGACTTGGATGACAGAATTGAACAGAGTGCACCCTCAGTAAATTAGTGAATGATACTAAATTAGGTGATGCTTGGAAAACCAAAGTAGAGCTTCAGTCTTAAAGCATCTTAAACAAACTGAGGGCTGAGCCAACAGGAAACTCATGTATTTAAAGGACAGCAGACTGAAATTCTGCATCTGAGATGGAATAACACCACACATCAGTCCAGGCCGGGAAGCACCTGGCTGAGTCACAGCCCTGCTGAAAAGGACCTGGGATCATTAAGAATGTCAGGCTGTATGTGAGCCACTGGGGTGTTTTCACTGCAGGCAAAACTGACTCTGTACTGGGCTATATTAGAAGGAAGGAGGAACGTGACTGTTACCACCCCTACTTGGAGCTGGTAAAGCTGCTTCTTGGACAATTGTGTGTCATTTTAGTGATTCCCAATACAAAGGGAATGTTGAGAGACGAAATAGTGCAGTAGGGGGGTGCTAAACTGGTCAGAGACCTAGACCATTTCATGTGATGGGAAAGGTTAGGGAGCTGGGATTTTTAGGAAGCTGGGTGATCTTAGGTTAGCATGCAATGACTAAGATGATGGCACCAAACTTTTCTCAGTAGTGGCATACAACTTAGCAAGGGGCAGCAATAGCCATAAACGGCAACTTAGGGAGCTCAGGCTGGACGGAGGCAGGAAAACTTTTTCATGAAGAGGGTACTGTAGTCATGGAAGAAGTGACCAGAAAGGCTGTGACCTTGACCTTTTCCAATGTAGTCCTACATTTAGATTTTATATCCTTTTTGTCAAACTTTACATGGCTAATCTGTTTTCTTCACAATCCCTTAGCTCCCTGTTGTTTTTTTTTAAATTTGGAATAACAATATTTACCTAAATTTCAGACAGATTGCATGTATATGTACATGAAGAGAGTCAGTGTAGGTCCCTGAAGGGAGGCAGGGTGCTTGTTTTTCTGTTAGTTTCTTGTATCAAATTGAATACCCTCAAGAAGAGTAAAACAGGTACAAAAACTGTTACAAACTAGTATGGCAAATATTCCTATTTCATGACAACTGAACTTTTCCTCCAGAGAATTCAGAACTAATTCACAGGCGCTTTGCATCTGCCCATGTGACTTGGACCTCAAGTCACATAACATGAGGCCAGTTATGCCTTCAGCAGGAAAATTAATCACCTCATAGTGTGTGTATAGCATACAAATAAATAGACAGGGCAAGATACTCCCAATAAAGGCAACTGAGTAACTCTTCATGCTGCTGCAATAAGCTGGCTGTCTTTGACTGCTTGATCTCAGTGGCTCAGAGAACAGTCAACACTTTTTGAATGCATCATCAGGTCTGCAGGAGACTATTCTTTGGGTTAATCCTCAGATTCAGTGAGGTTTTTCCTGGTGTTTGTTCAGCTCTCTCTAGAGCTAAGGGAGAAATACAATGTAATAGTCGCAATAATGGATTTTAGGATATAGTATGTCGATTGTTATCTCTGTAATACTGAAGTGGTTGCCATGAAAATAAATGATTGTCCAAGTAAGAGGCAGTTCTTGTTCTTTTAGGGGTTATTTAGAGGATATTCCAGTGTGAAAATACCAGATGAGGATTTCATGCAACACAAGTGGGATTGTGGCCGGTTTCTGTCTACGTTATCCAACTATTTATACAGTAGCCATATACCAATACCTGTTCTTTCCCTCTTTCCTTCCAGGTTAAATCCTAAGAAGTGTGTGGTGCTTTAAAGAAAATCCATACTTAAACTGCATTTGGTGGGCATCTTGTAGTTTACCAAGATGTTATTCAACAGTATTGTTTTAGCTTTTTGTGCTACTTTTAATGGATATTTTCTTTCAATTCTGTGCTGTACCCTATTGACTCCAATGTATTTAAGCAGTGCCCAGGAGAGGGATATAAGAATAATAATAATAATGTTTTCTGCAAAACCTGCCGAAGCTTGTATTGTCTGATGTACTGTGTACCAGTGCGTTCTGCAGCAGTCTGTTTACAGGTAAAGTTTACTTTCTGCAGTTCCTTCTCTTGCATCACTGTCAGTAAAACTGAAGTATGTTCTGCATTTTCATATGCTTCTAAAGCCATATTGTCTTGAATGAATTTATGTAATTTTGGCTGTTTACCATACTTTGGCAATAGTTTTCTTGGTTACCACATGAATGTATGTGCTTCCTATCTTAGATACTGCCTGGACATGGATTACAGACGTCATCTGATGTTGTGTTATTTTTTCAGTAATTGTGCTATTCTGAACACATTTTCAAATAGTTGAATAAAAGACTTGGAGCTTGTTAACAGAATGTTTTTGTATCAGGGTTAGGTTTTTAAAGCTTGTTACTTACGATGTATGGGTTATCGCTGCACTTATTTTCAGCCCTAATGAAGCCACAGTGCAAGAATTGCCACCCAGTTACCGTATCTGTATCTTAAATTTGTTTCTTAAGTAAGATTTATTTTACTGTAGAAGGAACTTGTGTATTGTATAAAAAGCTCACTTTTCTCCATTAGATTTTTCTTTTTTGCCCAACACAGTAAAATCCTTTCCTATTGCTGGGACTTCTGAGTGCTGTCAAGCAATTTTTAAATAGAGTACTGAATCTTCAGTATCTGTGACATTTTCATAGTAAGTTAACAGAATCTCTGGAAGCAAGTTGTTCTAAGCAAGACTTCTTTTCTGCATACCCTGTGTAATGGAACAACATAGGTAACACAGGTGTGGCCCTCTCTCAGTGGCTTGGCAGCCAGTCAGTGTCTGGGAAGGCTAATTCCGAGCTGGTGCTAATATGCCAAGTTAGACCTGAACTGGCTTCATGTGATCAGATGAATTCAACATGCTTTCGAGCACGTGCAGTTTCAAAAGTAAAGAAATGAAGGAAAAGAAGTGAATTGCTTCTAGATTCCAGCAGTTGTTGAATGGCTGACAGAAGTTTGGTGCTGTACCTGAATGAACAAAATCCAGTTGGTGTGAACCTTCTCTTCTTGACCTTTCATCTTTCCACAGTTCCTTAGGTGCAAGACTTGTTGTTATATTTCTATCTCCTGGGATTCAATTCCCTAAAACCTACCCTTTCTCCATTCTCCAAAGTTGCTGCAGTGTCTTTGTTAGACCCAGCTTTGTTCAGCCTTCTGAGCTGTGAAAAGTACTAAAGGTTTCCAGCTACAGGGATGTTAGAAAGTGAAATGAGACAAAAAGAAATGATAGAAAAGGAGGTCATAAAGCATGTCTAGTTGTCTGGTTATGGCAAGAATGAAATAATCTTACTTCTTGGGCAGGAAAGAGTTATTTAGTTCTTCGTCTGAGCTCCTTGTCATACCCTTAGAATCACAGAATCATAGAATCACTAAGGTTGGAAAGGACCTCTGACATCATCAAGTCCAACCGTCAACCTAACACCACCGTGCCTACTAGACCGTGTCCTGGAGCGCCGCATCTATGTGTTTTTTGAATGTCTCCAGGGACGACGATTCAACCACCTCTCTGGGGAGCCTGTTCCTTGCTATACTTGCGGATATGGGAAGTCCTTTCTCATGTACTCCCTTACCACAGAGGATACAGAGGACAGACTCATCCATGTAGCCATTGAATAAGCAGCTTATTCATTTGAATAGCTAAAAGTTAAGTTTTTAACCTGTTTCTTTGTAGATATAATCAGGAAAGAGGTCTAATCCTGCAGATCCCTGAGCATGACTAACCATACTCACCTGAGTATCATATGACAACTGAAGGAGTTATTCATATGAGTTCTTTGCGAGTCCCAGGGCTTAGAGGTTTGAGCTGAATCCTGTTTTTAATTCTGAAAAGGCAGCTTTGAAGACTAGGATCCAAATGATATTGAGGTTAATTATAAAAAAAACCCCCTTATATGAAAGTATAAAAGCAATTTTAACATATACATTTCCAAATGTAAATGATGTAATATACAAACTCTGTGACTTTTTACATCATTTCTTTTTTTCTACTGCTGGAACTTATTTTCCTGTATGAGAAGGAAGTAGGCCATTGTATTTACATAATTTTAAATACAGCAAGTAATGTGTTTGTAAATATTTTATACTGATAACACATTATATACCTTTAAGTATGTAGTATGTTGTTGGGCTTTCAGAGGAGTTTTGTCTAGTTTTTCACGTTTCATACTTATGATGGGTCTCAAGGTTAAGACACTTGTATCTGTTGGGCTTGCAGAGAATTTGGCACTATTCTTTATATATTTTAAAAGATTATAAAAAGCCAGCAGAATGTGAAAAGGCTGGTCTACTGCTGAAAAAAACCCGTAAACTGAGAAATTAAATCAATGCTTCAGCAGAGTTTTGAGAGTGAGCATTTGTTATTTCTCTCTTGTTAAAAAGTGCTTTTTATTTTGTGTCTTTCAAGGTGGGTTTTTAAGTCTCTTTTTTTAATGGATAGAAAGAAATATCTGAAAGCTAGAGAGAAATATCTGAAAACAAGTGATGAGTTAAGCATCCAGATTAATAATTTAAAAATTGAAATATGTTATGAATTCATTCTCCTTTTAGGCGGTTATTATTAAAATATCTGTGTCTCAATAGAAAGGTAGATAGTTTACAATTGACTTAGAGAAAACGGTGTGATGTGCAGGCTCAGCTAATGTTTTGAGGATTATTTGTCACTGTTACAAGGTTAGTTTTCCTGTTCTATGACATAATAAAACAGAATTAAACTCTGCACAGTCTTGTGCTTTATATCAGGAGGTTCCGAACAGAACTGTACAAATTTCTTTTTCCCGAAAACAAAGTGTTAATTTTCATTTCCAAAAATTCTCAAGATGGAGTGTTTTGGCCTTACTGAAATACTTCTCCCTTCTTCCCCCCGCCTTGTCTTTCATGGTAACATCTTGCTGACTAGTCAGCATTTCCCAACAAGAAAATATTTCAGTGGAATATTTTAAAGTGAGTCTAATGGTGAATACATCTAAGATTTAACTGTTATCTAATCACGTTGCAGTAGTAATTCCAGACCACACAACCTAATTTGGAAATGATAATAAAGTGTGATATATACAAAGTGAAAATTATAAATATTTCCAACTTACTGATATAAAAGAAGTTACAGTTGTTTATTTAACATGAAGATGAACTTGTTTGCAAGGATCTTATTCATTAAACGCATTTCAAAATTTGATGTACTCGGTGAAAACAGCAAGGTTATTTTATCCCTGGTAGCATAGTAATGTGGAACAGTGAGCAAAATCCCTTTTGTTCTCATGCATCTGCTGTCTGATTTTTCTCTGATTTCTGAATGTTTGCATTCTGTCTTCACTTTCTTCTTTACAAGCTCATTGAATTTTATTAGTTATCACTGCAAGCCAAATGAAATAAAAGGAGTTGCACAGCTGCAGTGATATGAGTCTAAACTGCATCATCATCCTTACTTGCAGTAATATGCAAAGTGGGAAAAAATGGGCTTGATTATAGATCTCAGGAACTTTGCCAGAACCACTATACAAGTGATTTCATCAAAACTGAACTATTTTGCACTAGGAATCTTAAAAAAAACAACAACAAAAAAACCTGAAAAAATAAAGAAAAGATAGTCTCTTTTTTCACAGATGCTGAGCATTTCTTGTCTTCTGAAGTCAATGAGAAGTGTAGGCTCCCACTGTCTTTTAAAAACTGGAACAGTGTGCAGAGAGCTTCATTGGTATTTATGTTATCTTACTGTAACAGAAGTGTATCTTAATGCACTTTAGTTGAGCTTGCATAATTGTGGCAGAAATAGCTGTGGCTGAAAATTGGTATCAGATATCACAAATAAAACCATTTATTTTTGTGTACATGGAAGTATACAATTTAGCTTCCAGACTGAGTCCTTTTGTACTCTGCAGTTCAGTAGTTCCACAGTATTACAGCAGGCATAAAGACTGGAGTGAAAGGACATCTGTCCAGCAGGGTTGTACCTGTTCAACTGCTGCTTGAAACTCATATTTACTTCAGGCAGCTCCTAACATTTTCTTTTAGAAGAAGAAACTTGTCCATCTGAGGTTCTTTAGTGTGTTTGTTTAGCAAATAATTTTTGAGGTTTCCTACTTCATAGGTTCACAAAAGGTATGCCTGACGATTTCAAGAGGATTTGCCCTGAGATTTTTAGCAGTGGTGCAGGTTAACTTAAGCAGCACAGATCAAGGTAGTGTTGTAAACAGGTGGCAGTGTTATGTCTTGTGAGAATGGAATTACTTGTAAGCTTTCAAAAGTCAATGTAGGCTTTCACATGTGCAGCCTGTCTACTGACTTCTGTACAAGTCCTGTTACTCCAACAGAGTGACAAAAATCACATTGTAGGTTAGGCTTTGCAGATAGCTCCTAGAGAAATGAAACAGAAGTCATGGGACTGAGTATCTGCCAACAAGTACAGTTACCTTCAGCTTTTAAAGCCAGGGAGGAAGGACTCTGCCCAGAGAAGTTATGGCTGCCCCCTCGCTGGCAGTGTTCAAGGCCAGGTTGGATGGGACTTTGGGCAACCTGGTCTAGTGGAGGGTGTCCCTGCCCATGGCAGGGGGGTTGGAACTAGATGATCTTTGAGGTCCCTTCCAACCCAAACCATTCTGTGATTCTGTGACTGTATAGTTTGTGTAGACACAAAAGGACATCAGGTACTCTTAGTGCAGAGCCATCCTAGACTGAAGGTAATGAAAGACTATTTAGTAGTAGAGCAACTGAAGGGATACACTGTTCAAAACCATACATCATATTTTGCCTTCATTCAAAAAAAGTTTTGAAGTTTTATAAACAGTTTTTGTCTGTCAGAAAGACATTGTGAAGTCTTCAAAACATGAAATTCATACTTTCAACATTTCCTGGGGTGTCATATCTGTAGAGTATTAAACAATGCATAGTCTTAAAAGTATTTCAGTAGTACTTTTAAATTTAAGAATTTTCTTCCTTAGCTGTAGGTTTTCGTGTACGGCAAAATTGTAACTATTCGAACCCCTCTTGTTGGCTGTGACAGCATAACATGTCTTTAAGGACATCAGAATAATAGATTAATAATGCACTGGTGGTACTTCTACCAAGAGGCCGTTTTTTGAGTCTTAAGCTCAGTAAAACAAATGTTTTAATCTGATAAAACTAAAAATCAGGAAACCAATTTTATGAGTGTACACATGAAGTTACTATGTGAACCGTGGTAACAGTAGCAGGAACAGGCATCACCAATCGAAAGACTTTTCAGTCCCTGTGGCTTCCTTCTTTCAATACCCATTTCTCTAGATCTCCTACAAAGGAGAACTATATACCTTTTTTGAACACGTATTTTGCATTTTTGCTTTAAAGTCCCCAGAACATTAGTAAGGATGAAATCCAACATAATTTAGAAAGCTTTTTGTAAAGAAAACAATCTGTAGCAATTTGTTGTTTGCTTTTTGGTCTTTAATTTTCAAGGTAATGAAATTAATGTTTTGTTTCTTTAGAATTTAAAAAAAACCCCAAGCAACAACGTGAGCAGCTGTTTATCCCACCCCTCCCTGCTTCTGTTAATGGCAGGTTTTGAAACTAAAGAGGAGGATTGAAGGAACAGTATCTGCCATCCAAATCTTTTCAGTATTTTGTCGTGGGTTATTTTGGTTCTGTATGTATTGTACTTCATCTGTCTAGTATCAGTTTCAGTGAAACAAACAAGTATAATAATAAACAAAAGAGGCATTTTGAAATAACATCTAAATATTTTATCTTTGCTTTTAGTAAAACATGAGAATTCAGATTATATTTTCCTGATTTGATTGTCATTTTTTATGTTCTTGCCTGATGTTCCTGTGTATCCTCCAAGCAAACCTGTCAACAGTTTTTAAATACGCTTTCCTCCTACCTGTCGAATTTTAATAGGATGAAAGCTTTCAGTTGCTAAAATCAATCCTTGTTTGTTTGCTTTGTTAGAATAAGGAATTATTGCACTGTAGGAAAGAGGTGGTTGTATTCACTTGCTTGGACAACAGGGTAAATTTATTCCTACATGGGTATATAAATAAAAATGGAAGTTTACACAGATAACGTGCTTTTGTCTCAAGAGGGGAAAAACATTGCAGTGCCTTTTTTTCTTTTTAATTTGAAATTTTACTCTTTGTTTGAATTCTTTAAGTAAGTTGTGGTTGATGCTTTAATTCCTGTGTGAATACCTGATACAGTCCTCAACTCTGCTAGCTAAACCCATTATCACTGGCTGTTGCTGATACACTGTATGACAGTAAAAGGTTTAACACTGAGAACACCACATACTTGACTGCATCTTACAAACTACCTGGGAAGAGGAAGCAAGACAGTGCACGTGTGCTGCTGACTTGGTGTTACACGAGGCATTGTGTTTCCTCTTTTTGCAGTATAATGTATAGCACCATCTCTTCTTTGGCTGACCTGTAAGGAACAGCCATTATATGACTGGGGAGATCAGTATGAAGCTGGCTCTCTGGAGGGTAAGGAGCACTGAAATGTTTTGAGACTTTTCTTAATATTATTAAATGTTAAAATACGCCTTTGGGTTGCTCAGGGGACTGTGTGGTTTATTTCAAAGTTTACACAAGCTAGTTTTGTGCATACGTTGAAATTGGTATATTTTCTGTCATGATTCACATATAGAATCATAGAATGATAGAATCATTAAGGTTGGAAGAGACCTCAAGGATCATCCAGTCCAACCGTCCCCCCACCACCTATTAACCACTAAACCATGTCCTTCAGT
>VWZZ01007388.1:0-58091 GCA_013399095.1 Psophia crepitans | reverse complement strand
CTCTTCTCCAGACTAAACAGTCCCAATTCCCTCAGCCGCTCCTCATAAGACCTGTACTCCAGCTCCTTCACCAGCTTCGTTGTCCTTCTCTGGACACGCTCCAGGGCTTCGATGTCTTTCTTGTGGTGAGGGGCCCCAAAACTGGACACAGTACTCGAGGTGCGGCCTCACCAGGGCTGGGTACAGGGGGATTGCATCTTTTGTTGCAAGAAACATTTTATATCGCTGTTATACTCCATCAAGCAGAATACTGTCAAAAGAGTGTGAAAATTGGAATTTTACAGTATTTCTTTAAACTTAACTGGAAAAGTGACAGTGTTTTCAATGGCACAGATAGGTTATATAGCAGCTCTTCTGTTGTTCTGTGTAGCTCTGATCAGTGTAGGAAGGGGATGCAAGACGGTCTCTCTTGCCTTGTGTGACCGTCACGGTACCTACAGAAACAAGACTGTAAGGATTTCTTTTTCTGTATCATAGGGAGGAGAGTCAGCTTCCTCCAGACAGGATTTTCACTACCGACCATGTGACTATTTTTACACAGGCCAACAAAAATCCTTGCATTTTATTTTGGATTGCTTTTGTTTAACCTTTCAGATTTTGAACTTAGGAATTCTTATTTTCACACTTCCACATAAACATAGGCCTACCTTGATAAAAAATGAGATTTTTTGTGCAACTACCAGAGAGCAAAGAAGGTAGAGCTTTCAGGAAATGTAGCACAAAATGACTGAAAGCTTCCATTTTTACCTACCTTTTGTATTAGGTAGGGACAAAGTATGCGAAAAAATTGCTGCATCCTGTTAGGAGCAGTAACAGTAGGATTTCTTAATATTTGTGAGAATTCTTTAGAAAGAATTCTGATTTACAGGGGAAATAACTCCTCAGGGTTCATTACAGATGCTTAAACTAAGAGTGAGCCTACAGCGTGGTCTGAGCTTAGCTAATTTTTTTCAAATATTAGAATTTTTAGAATTACTGTCTGTATTTATCCTGAAATGTTCTTCCTGCTCAATCGCTTTATTTTCTTTCCTTTAGTGGTTTAAAAAGTTCAAAAGGTATTTCTGGTCTTTTCATTGCACAGCCGATGAGTCTCTATAAGGTCTTAAGTTGGGGTTTTTATAATGCCCCCAATTCCCTTTAAACTTATATCTACAAAAGTATTCTTTTTTCATTGAGTTTGTTCCACTTTGTTTCGAGTTACAATTGCAAGAGAAGTCTTTTAAATCCCTGTTAGAAATAAATTAAACCATCACTCAATAGCAAACATTCATGGCCCCTACTAGAAAATTTGATTTAGAGTGTAATTTGCAATTAAACTAATATTTAACTTGCTGTCAGAGCTAAATTTAAATAACAGTCTTATTAGAAATGCTGACAGACCAGCACAGGTACAGTTTTTAATCTAGTTTTCTGGATGCTGCTGTGCCTGTGCAGTAATCTCAAAAACTGAATGCAGTGCTACAGATAGCAGCCTTTTACCTGGGCAGATAATAAAAATAGCATGACATCTGCTCAGGATAGGCTGGAGAATAATTAAGCAAGCTGAAAATGCGTACGAGTATTTTTTGTCAGTGCCACTAGTTTTCTTGAGTTTTGTTTTCTGGGGAAATGATAGACCTCAACTTGTCCAACTTTAAGAAGCACAATAAAGAGTGGGATGTTTTTCAGTGTCACTAAAATGAAATCATCTGAATGGTCGTTAAAATCAAAGTCAGCCTCATTTAGCTTACAAGCACTTTGTGTTGTATTGGGTGGTGTTTCACCCCAGTGACCCAAGCACCTGGAAGCGGGGTGCTTGGCGGTGGTAGTAGTAGTAGGTAGTATAGTGTTCTTGCTGAGGGAAAGGAGTGTCCAAGGGGTACTGAATGCTCCAGTTGTTTTTAAACATATTCCAGCTCTCTGCTAGTAAATGAATAAAGGCGGTCACTAGAAATACACCCTGTGGGGCAGTACTCCTTAACTACTAAAATAGTCCTCCAAAGGGATGTACACAAATAACTTTGAGAGTCCCTGGTGCAGCATTAAGTTACATTGAAACCTGAGTGGATACCCATTTTCATCTGAACTGGTACCTATTAAAATGTGTGAAAAAGCAAGAAGCCTTGATGATGCAGTAGAATAGTTCAATATTTGATCCATCATGTCATCACAGTCAGTAAAACTTAATACTGAGGCATAAACATTTCCTTTGCTTAAAGAATTCATTACAAAAGTAACTGAGGAAAAATTTCTGAGAGAGAGGAGAAAGAAATTTGTGAAAACAGGGATGGAAAATGTAGTCTGTCTTACTGCAAAAGATTTTGTAGTAAGTTTATGTGGTGCAAGGTTTTTGCGTTGTTGTTGTTGTGTTGTTTTGTTTTGTTTTTTTTTCTTTCCTGTCCAATAGTCATGAAATTCTGAAGGTTACCGTTCGCTCCTTCTGAGAGCTATGAAAATGCATCAAATTGTATAGGACTCTGTCTTAAGTTGCTGTAAGCACCAAGCCATGTCTCGTGAAAAAAGCTATTTGTGTAAAAGTCAACAGTTTAATACTGTGGTTTTGCCACGTACTGTTTCTGATGGCAGGGTAAAAGAGTAAGTGAAAACTACTTCCAGCTGAATTCTATAGTCATGTCAGTTAGAAGTGATTACAAGAGAGCAGTTTTCTTGTAATACAACTCGCATTATACAAACAAGTTGATATTTTGATTTGATGGATGATTCAATTTTCAATTTTGGTTTTCCCAGCCAGAGTCAGCTCTGCAGGTAACGGGCTCAGAGGATGTGAAGTACCGTCACCTCATTCTTAATTAATGTGTCGATCCTGTGTGTACTAACCCCTATAGAGTAAACACTAAAAGTTCACAACAGACGGTTTAATGCAGTTTTCCACTTAATTCATTCTGTCTGAAAATCCATGTCATACTGAGTGTCAAGTAAAATGTACTTTCTATAAGCTGGATTTTCACTGTATAGTCTACTTACTACATGGGCAAGCTTTAAATTTTTCAGGTACTCTTATTCATGAAAATCTTTTTCAAATGACCCCATTAACTCAAGAAGTAGCCACTTGCAAATACAAAGCCAAATCAGTCTCTTCCAACACCTATAGTTTTTCTCTGTTACTGTAACTCCTGAAAAAAAGAATAATAGTTCTTTCCTCTGGTAGTAAAGCCTGTGTATTTTCACCTAGGTGCACTCTCTGCTTTTTCTGCTTTCATACCCCCTTTTCAGTAAACATACTTTGGAGCATGCAGTTTTCTGCAATACAATCAACTGCTTGCTACCTGAGATGGGCTGTGACTATCCTGTGTCAGCGGTACCCTTGGAAATGCAGCTGTCCCCGAACACCTGTAGAAATAGACACCAATGAGCTTCAGCACACGTGTGCATGCCAGTGGCTGCACCGGCATAGCATAGCCCGCGTGTAGCGTGGTCTGTGCTGAACAAGACAGCATAAATGGGTTGGCTAATTCTGAGGTGAATCCTACTTTACTTCTGTGTGTTAAACTCTATAGTGCTCTGGGAACCGGAAAAGTTTATTTGCTTGCACGTGCCTTTTCAACCTAATTGCTCCCCTGTACATGCAACAAGACTGTTCTGATAAATCTCCATGGATGTGAACTTTGGTTTCATGATTCACGTCCCTAATGTGCTAATTAAGGCTCAGTTTGGGTATAAGCCACCTTGTTGACTTTGTTTCAGTGTTGACCGTGCTGGAGCAGAGCTAGGCTTTATAGAGGGGCCCTCAAGGAAGTTGACACCTTGCTCCTGGTTCTCAGCTATCTCTGTGAAGAGCTCACCTACCTTAGTGCTGTGTACTGATGGATGTAGTTAAACCTGCCTGTAGATGAGATTAGTCAGTAGGATGCTTACTCTTTCTGCAGTTTTAACAATTAAGCGTGTTCATATCTGCAAAAAGAATACCGCTGCATATCTCACCTGTGTGTCTAGTTGTTCCTGATACATCGCTGGGAAGCAGAGGAAGATTTTCGTGTGTGTAACTTACAGATACAAAGCTGAAATGGTGCTTAAACAGTTTTTGAAAGGCTATGTAATACGGTGCTAATAAGGAAATGTCATGTTGAAATGCAGTTTTCATTACATAGCTCATAGATTTTTAAATGCTTGTAACTTCCTCAAGTGCTTTTCAGGGGGCTGAAATTATTTCAGGCTGTGTTTCAACTTGAGGTCATTAATTTTTAAGCTTTTTTTTTTAAAAAAAAAAAAAAAGAACACCAAACCTCTCTATTTCAAATCACAGAAGAGATGCTTTTTTTTTTTTTTAACTACAGCACTAAAAAGATAAAGCTTTTGTTTAAACCTTACTTGTTTCATAGACTGTTTGGACCTTTAAGCAGTAATCATCACATAAAGAAAACTGGTGCAATAACTCTGGGCTTTTCATTGTAAAATGCTGTTTCTTATGAGATATTAACTCCATAACTATTACATTGATTTGTATGTAAAGGAAAGATTGCTGAAATAGTTTTGGTGCAAGGCAGGCAAATCTAAAATACCAGTAGAAAATTAAACAATGAGTTGTGGTTCCATAAAGTTTGACCAGTTTCATTTGCAAGTACTTTGTTGTAAAAGAAGTTACACTCAAGTAGTTAGACTTGTAATGGAAATTTAATTTACTCATTGATACTCAGTTTTCTAGAAACACATGGTTAAAAAGGCAAAAGTTATGATTGTTAGTAAAATGGTATTCATTGAATATTTACAAAGTTGTTTCATCTAGTTGAAAGTTTGCTATATAAAATTGTCCCATCATAATTATATAGTATCCTACATGTTAAAAAATTTTCTGAATGAAATAATGTCATCTCAGCACTTAGCACTTTGGAGGATTTAAAACACAACTCACATTTTGGGTTAAATCTAGAAGAGTTTGGCTCTTTCCTTTACTCAAGTGTACTTCATTTTAAATGATATTTCATGGCTTTTTTGGCTAAGATAATGCTATATGGATAGTACCTCTACTTTTACTGAAGTCAGAATAAAACAAAAACACAACAAATGCACACAGCAGTTTTGTCCCAAATTGTTTTTTTACAGTTCAGACATAGGTGGCATTTTCCTTAGAGTTCATTAGCAGTGAGGTGAAAGTTAAATGAGGTTCCTAAGTATAATGCTAGATAAGTACAAGTACCATGGTGGATGGCATCATGTATACGATGGGAGGGATTGTGTAGGCTGAAAACAGGGTAAGCAGATTATTTTCTTTATATAGAGTAAACTGGGTGTTTCAGTCATTAATTCAGTGCATCTTTCTAGTAAAAATGTGTATGTTTGGAATTTGGAGAAGGGAAACAGTGCTGGCTATCAGACAGGTAACGCATCCCAGATTTCTGAATATACAAGTGTCATTGAATTTGGTTTGCAAAGATAATAGATAGCAATAAATTTAAGTATGCTTTAACCATGTATCTTGTCATTAATATAAGATGTAATGCAAGTATTTTTTTCAGGAGTCCATGAACACACAGGGCAGATAAGAGGATTGCAGCCAGGGGTTGTAGCAGTGCTCTCAGTGTGATTTAATCAAGGATAATACACAATTACAAAGGGCTTCTCCCCACTTCTCTGCTCTGCTGTGGGAGTGGCTGAAACTGGAATTCTTTAGCCTACCTACTTAGTGAGACTGGTGAATGAAATCACAGTTTTGATTTCAACCTTAACAGCTTAGGCATCTGTGGGGAAAAGTAATTTTAAGCATATAACCCTTAAGTTTAAGCTGATTAACTACCCTGCTCTACTCCCTAATCTGGCATCCCTTTCAACATATACGCCATCACTTTTAACTTCTCCTTCTCCCACAACATTTTTAGTCATCTTAGAAGCAGATAATACTGAAATATTTAATACTTTTTTATGCCTCTTTTTTGCTGTGTTTTATCACAACAGTGTATTATGTGCACAGCAAAACCTAGTTCATCATTTTGCTCAGCTTATATGTTAAATTATGCTCCCCAATTTACCGTGTCTTCAGCTGTTCACTCACAGCCCAAATTTAGGAGTTACTCATCTCTCTGACCATTTCTTCCACTAGAGTAAATCCACAGAGGATTATGATTGTCGTATGGCAAAAAAGGGAAAGGGAGTCCCATGGGAAAACAGGGAGTCCAGCCTAAACACATATGTGAGTACAGTTACATCCCACTGGTTCGTAGGCCATATTTCTGTATTGAATGCTTATTCCTTATAGTGCCTGTAACATGTTAGTGTCTGCAGTATGTATCGAGTAATTACAATATGATGAGAGCCTTTGCTTTTAAGCCTTCAAGTGAAACAACACAACACAACCCTCCAAACCCAATAAACAAACCAATAAACAAGTAAAAAAACCCCAGGACATCAATCATTTTTTGACAGTCTCTCTTCCTCCCTTCTCTTTCCGCCCTCCTTCCCTCCCTTCAGCAGCCCCATCCCAAATTTGGATAAGTGATACAACCCTTTGGTATATTGGTAAGCATGCAAATTTCAGAAGACTTACAAATTCTTAAATGTAATCTTGATTCTACTGAAGACAGAGGCACAAAGGGTTCTCAGATGGATGAGAAAGCTTTACCTAGAGATCTAGAAAGTGCAAAGACTTACTCAGCTGCTTAATTGTACATCTCCTTTCCCAGTGCTGAGGCCACCTGTCCCAGGTAGCAGTCCTACCTGTTTTCCAGGCTTCATCCCAGTCTCCACCCAGAGAGCCCCTCAGGAGGCCTCTCGTGCTCTGCCGCTCACATCCGTGGTGCGACAGGGCTGTGTTCCCTTGTGTGTGTAAGGACGAGGGGAGGAGCTCGCCTTTCCCATGCACTGACAAGGAATGTGTGCTTTTGAGGACAGGTCTATCAGATCCAAGTGCCTTGAAGCAGAAATGAAAAGGGCCCAAACACACTGATAGGTCTGAGACACTCCTTTCCCCCGCCCGCTGATGAGCACAAACCCAAGAACTGTACCCACTCTTTATCTTTCCCATTAAGGTGCAATCCACTATCCAGCTATCTTTCTGGGTCTGGACATCACACCTCTCAGCATGCTTGGGTGAAGCCTGTCATGTCCCACATAGGGGTTGAGATCTCTCTCCCGTGTAATCATTGACTCTATCCTTCTTCAAAGCTCATGTTTCTTCTCCTTTCCAAACTCTGTCTCCAGGCACAGAGACCTGGGAGACCTTGTCAGTTTACCTTCAGGCGGAGGCAGAGAAGGCATCAGGTACCTCATTGTGTATCTGTATCTGCTGTCATCAGGTCATCCACCCTGTTCAACCATGGTCCTGCATTTTTCTTGTTCCATTTTTCACTAGTAATGTAGTGGTAGAAGGTCTTTTTGTTGTATTGCTTAATTTCTGTTGCAAGTCTTATCTCTACTTCAGCTTTGGCTTTTCCTAATAGCATCCGTGCATGCCCAGGCAATGTTTTCAAACTCCTCCTTTGTAGCTTGTCTCTGCTTCCATCTCCTGACAGAGGAGGGAGTTTTATTCTACAAATATTTGGCTTTAGTTATGTGAATGCTCACTGCTTGCCTGTGGAAACTGGGAAACTGCATATAAACTAGAAGCAGTTGCAGCTTGTGCTTTCACATGAGCAAAGGAGGCTTTTAGACGGGCTTTCTCTCATCAGCTTCTATGTAGCAGTTACTATGGGAAAAAACAGTACTAAATGCTTCTATATAAAAGATTGGATACACAAAATGTTTGCTTTCTGTTACCATTTATACTCAGCATCACTGGAGTGGCTGTAATTTAGCCCAGTTTATATACAGATGCAGTACAACAAAGCTGCATTTGACTAGTGCTTTTAGCATTCTAGTCAGTAATAAAATTACTCAGAATCATAGTTCTATTCTTTTTAGAACTTACTACTAATAATTATCTTGGAGAAAAATATGGCTTTCTTTGGATTCTGTTTTCAGAAGTCCTATATATGAGTTTTGTATTGATGGACAGGGAAGTTGGTGCTGTGAGGGCAAACTAATTTTTAAAATATAAGTTTTTCAGTTAAAAATCTCATAGACTGAAATGTTGTAGGTATTGACATAGATTTGGACATTTTACATTAAAAAAAAGATATTTCAGAAGGAGAGCTACATTAGGAAACTGGAAAACCTATATAGAAAATGTGAAAGTTTGGGGTTTTTTTTTACCTTTTGCAGCTATCTCACAAGTCTTTTATATACTGGTAAAACACTGAAAAATATCACTTATTCATTTGTAGTTGTTTTGTGCAGTAACTTCTCATACCTAGTGTGTCTCTACCTACCATTGTAGTAACACATTTGTCTTAAAGAGTCACCGTTTGTTCTGTTCCAAGTGTTTATTATAATAATCTAAGTGATGTTCAATTACTGTCTTACGGTATTCAATATAATTATAATTATAATCCACATGATGATCAAATGTTCTCTTTTAATAGTGTCTTGTCAGTACCCACTCACAACAGAGCCAGTATGTTGTTTATTTGTTATGAAATACAGATGACATTAAGTAATATTGAAGACTCCAGAATTCATAGTTTTAGGAGAGTCACATAGTAATTTAGAAGAGTTATTCAGTGAATCAAATCAAGCCCATTACATATGGCAAGATATGTGCCTTATTTAGGAATGGGAAGTTTCAGCTATTTCTGTCTTTTCTAACATTAGGTCAGCCATATTGTGATATGAAAAATGTACAGTTAGGGCACCCATGTGACCTTAACAGCCGTATCACCAGCACCCACAGAACCTGAACTGCTTTATCACAGCTGCTTTCCAAACACACTCTTCCATTTCACTGAAATCTTCAAGGCAGAATATATTTGAACACAGGAATAGTTCTATTTTTGTATAGCAAAGCTTATGTCAGACTTAGAAGTTGGTTGTTACATAACTGAAAACGTTTTGGTAAATCACCGTCATCCATAGATGTTAAAAGCTATTCTGCTTTATGCTTTTAAAAGACAGATTTTGAAACCTGACTGCGTTTTTTGAATCTACAGGTAGCAGGGGTAGGTATTTGAGAGTGCAGTTACTGGTAATTGAATATCAAAGTACCAGCTCTGTGTACGAAATCAAGCTTACCTCACAGAAAGTCAGCTAAAAATTTAGCTTAAAACATTAAAGGCACATTTATGCTGAAATCACCCTATACATTGACTAGATGGTGATGACTCTGATGCTATGTTCTGTCCAGGCAGCAGTGTGATGGGGTGACCCCTTCCAGCACTGCCATGACCAGAGTACTGCAGAAATAGAATAGATGTTGTAAAATAAAGGGCAAAGAGCTTGTCCGGGTGTGCCTCTCGAATGTCACACAGGTGTTAATTCAAGTAAAAGCAAGACCTGAAGAGCAGCAGTGTGGTACCGAATGGTTCCAAAATCCAGAGTGTCACTGCTGATACCCCATAGCAGCTCCACGGCTGAGCAGCCAAGTGGATTTCACTGTCTACTTTTATAAATAAAAACTGGTAATCTCATCCGTAGACCAGTATGGGTGAGCAGATATGAACACACAGTATGTGTTTTTTGTGGCGATGACTTGGGGGAGTGGGCTTAAAAGCAAGGAAGTGTGTAGGTATATCCTTGGTATAGATGTTCCCATAGGATTTACTCATATTAATATTAGAGCTGCATATGCTAACATTCTAAGTGCAAGTGTCAGCTATACGTCAGCCATAGAATACTTTAAACTCAGCTGATAACTGATTCATCTGAACTCTGTCATACTGTGGAGAAATCAGATCAATTCTGTGCTGTCAAGCTCTCTGCTGTTAAAAAGTCTAAGAAAACTATTCTTTTTATTTTCCTGATGGATTTTAAAGTTTGTTCATTGATAACTGGTAATCTTTAGATTGTGAGACTGCAGAGTGCAGGTCTGACCTCACAACATTCCCATTTAAATTTCTGGAGCTACCTGAGAACAGAATTATGTTTGCCAAATTTTTGATATTTTTTGGTGGAACAACTGCTCTGACCTCCCAACACAAGCAAACTCTAGGATTATCTGTACAAAATTCTTGAATATAGAAGTTTACTTCAGGATCTTTGCTTTGGCATAAAATGTAGATTTGTGCAAACACGTTGGTAGCCAGTTCTCTACCTTTTGTAAGCCAGGGAAAGCTGGAAAGTGCTGTCCTGCCTGTGATGCAAAATAATTTTTGCTGCAGAAGAAGCCTACTCTACAGTTGTATGGTTGTTTAGAATAGGAAACCCGATGTGCGCTTTACTCTTTGAAGTACAAAACTACTTTAGAAAATATTAGTCAAATATTTTTGTGTGACAGGTTATCCAAATACAAGGAATATAATGTTGGCTTGTAAATTTGGTATTTTATTCTTAAAATACCCACATTCATATTTTAGATTTGCATTTACATATTTCTGCTAAAACTTGTTTTTTGATCTACATGTAGATGAGGCTTGGATGAGAAGTTATTTGCTTTAATTTTGTGAGTTTTCTTCATATGGTTTGCCAATGAGGAAGCACACCTGTTGGACTGCAGGAGTTGCACTTGATGATCCTTATGTTGGTCCCTTCCAACTCGGGATATTCTATGAATTGTTATCCATAGTATTCAGAAATAGCTACTGTAACTACATGAATAAAAGCAAAATGAAATATTCATGTAACTGAGAACATCCTTTTTTTTTCAAAAACTGAGTGAAAACATGGAATTTTTCAAATGGGTTTTCTAAAGTCCTGAGCCTCTGGCTAGGCACTGAAATATCTGCATCAAGAAAATGGTATTGGTTTTGGTTAGTGAGCTCTACAATAATATTGGTATCAGTAGATATTGTGAGTGCTCCATACTTTAAAATCAGCCTATGTACTTCACGAATGAGGAAGGATCCACAAGCCTCAATTAAGACGTGAAGCTCTGAAAATTCTGGATGGAGGTAGCATTGATTATTTTCATAGCCTGTGCTTGTTGTGTAGCTACGGCCGTGTTCTGATAAAACGTACTCGTCAAATCCCACACTGACCTCTGCTTCTTTCAGGTTCACGAGCCAAATTAATAACTCTTGTAGGATATTTCCTAGCTCCTCTTCTAGTTTCTGATTCCCTGCCCTGCCAATGAGTCTTTTGATAAAGGAAATCAGCTATTACTGAAGGGGGCTGCAACTATATATATTGAATTTCTAGTTTACATATTAAAGGGTGGTAAAAACTAACAAAAAATGTGAATGATTAAAAACAAAACCAAAACCCATGCAATTTGTTGTTTTGTCAGTAATTATATACAGATTCCAATTATCAAAGTATCTCCATAGCAATACATTGCAAATTAGAGCAGGATCAAACTACATAAATCCAGTAGACATCTTTGAAAGTATTCATAGATTTGTTAAATTTGTTGTAAAAGATAAAAAAAATTCTGTAGGAAGTTTTAAGTTTAGTGTCTCGATCCAGTCATTTAAATCTGGCATGGAATGCTATCTTTGCCCCTCTGTAAAAGATGGAGTAAATGCTTCTGCTGCCTTACTGTGGGTGACAACTTGATCTTGGATCTTAGCAACTATATTTTGACCATCTGTGAGAAGAGAGTATATAAAATATGTGTCATAAAGTGGCATTGAGCAATTGTTTGGAGTAAAATGGGATTAGAGAGTAAATCCTACCTCTACAGCACTGACTGACAGACTTCATAGTGTGGGGAAACGAGATAAGGGGTAATGAAGAGAAAGAGTTTTTCTCCTGTATTGTGTTTTTCCTCAGTGGTCAAGATTTTATTCTTTTTCCCCTCAGTATGGCTTAATTTAGCTCATTACTTAACTTCTTCTACTAATGAAGACTTAGTTTTGTGGCCAAAAAAGAGACCTCCACGTGCTCAGCTGGAAAGTTTACATGACCCTTGCATCTGTGTTACTCCTAAAACATGCTGTCTTTAAAGGCGGAGGTGTATACGTAAGGGTGTGAGAGGCAGAATGCTCATTCTCTTCCTTTGTTTGCATGTGATAAATTTCCTTTGTATAAAGAGCTTCAAAATGGAGGTTATGTGAGGTAAGCAGTGGATATAATGTGTGTATAGATATAATAGTTTGTCCAGTGGTGATGCTACTAGATATTTTTGTAGGGCATATTTTTAACAGTTGTCTTACCCATCTTTGTGTTAAAAGTTTAAAATAGTTTAATACTATCTGGTTTCCGGAAGTTTTTGTATGCATCATGGCTAAGATGAAAACACCAGGGTTATTTATGGGTTTTTGTTTATAAAGGACATGTGTTTAACTGACTCCAGAAATGAAATCATATATTGTCTTCTTTTTATTTTGTTTAATCTTGTAATCTTGTTGCTTTGTTAATGAATTTGTTTAGAAGCTACACTGAATACCCACTTAATATTCTTTAGATTTCATTTTATCAATGAACGTTAGTAATGCTATACTTCAGACCACACTAGAGTTGATACTATACCATGTTCTGGTCTCAAATTATCTAGCTATATAAGGTTTATTGTTGCTGAACATTTATGTTTTATCCCGCTGCCTAGGAAAGTAATGATTGGTAAATTATTCGAACATCTCAGATTGATCAGGAATTGTTTTGATCAGTTCTCTCTAGTGAAATTCATATCCTTTCTATTTTTCTAAAGACTCAGAATCACAGAATCACAGAATCACAAGGGTTGGAAGGGACCTCGAAAGATCATCTAGTCCAACCCCCCCTGCCAAGGCAGGGCCACCTAGAGCACATCACTCAGGAACACGTCCAGTCGGGTTTTGAATGTCTCCAGAGAAGGAGACTCCACAACCTCTCTGGGCACCCTGTGCCAGGGCTCTGTCACCCTCACGGTGAAAAAGTTTTTCCTTACATTAACCTGGAACCTCCTATGCTCCAATTTGCACCCGTTGCCCCTTGTCCTATCACTTAGTGAGGCCGAGAAGAGCCTGGCTCCATCTTCCCGACACTCACTCTTAACATATTTATAAACATTGGTGAGGTCACCCCTCAGCCTCCTCTTCTCCAAGCTAAAGCGACCCAGCTCCCTCAGCCTTTCCTCATAAGGGAGATGTTCCACTCCCTTGATCATCTTTGTGGCTCTGCGCTGGACTCTCTCTAGGAGTTCCCTATCCTTCTTGAGCTGAGGGGCCCAGAACTGGACGCAATATTCTTTGCCAGTAAGCTGTAATATGAATAGTTTTGAAGCTTGGCTGAAATAATAATTTCCATTGTTCTTTGTTCTCTTACATTCAGAATGGTTTCTCAATGCCCTAGGTTTCAAAAGACTCAATTCTCTTAACTTTGGGAATTTGCACAGGAGTGTCTTACTTAATTCTTCTGGTTTTATCTGTTGTGGGTTTTGTTGTTGTTGTTGTTTGCCTGCAATAATGTAATCATGGTGCATTCAGTTTCCCTGAGAGGCTTTTTAATTTAAGGAAGCATGCCAGAGACTTCAGCTTTTTGCCTTCTTAAGCAGATTCAGAAAATATCTCAGTGATTTCAGAAAATTGTTGCCTCTTCCATTATTTTGGTAACTTTGATGATTAAGATTATGGTAGATTCATATTTCAGTATAAGCTAACATAATTTGCTGAACTTAAATTGCAGTATCAGCCCAAGAAAAAAGTAGTGTTTTCTAAATAACAACTGGGGGCCTCAGGCCCAAGAGCATGACATGACAGGTGTGAGGCGGATGTTGGTTTATCCCAGGGTCTAAGGTGATTCTGCCTTTTGTTAACACCGGTTGCTACAGCAGATGCTCTTGCATCATGTGGCAGTCTCACATGTCTGTGCAGCCATCCCCTCGTATAAAGTGAAGCTGCATCCTTCCATGTGGGATGGTAGTACAGAAAACAGACACCTTTTTTTGTTCCTTTAATCTCTCAGTTTGAATCCCATGCAGCAGTTTAATAGCGGTCAGCCAGTGGCTTACCTTTCCTCTCCTTCTACCCAACATTTACAGAGCTATGAATTACATGTCTGAAGTAGGCAAAGGCCAGTCTTTACTGTGTAAGCTGTGTATATTACCAAATATTTCAACAAATAATCTGCATAAGTTTTTCTTTCTGCTTTTGAAGTATGTGGCATCCTAAGAGTTTGTGTGTAATCTAAAGTAGAACATCCTAAAAGGCAGGGGAAAGAAAGAAAGAATGAATGGGTTTGTCCCAAAAGCTTTCTGGATGCTGTTCAATCCAGGTCCCCGTTGTTTTGTGTCAGCAAAAGGTGTGCACACTAAAAGCAAGTGTTTCAGCATACCTATTGAACTGACTGAATTGTTATACTAATTTACATGCCACAATGAGTCACATTCACTTCTGCCGCTATGCAATTCAAATATGTGTCCAGAGTAGTTAATCATGAAAGGGCTCAAAGTTAGGGCAGAATGTAAGAAGATTAGGTTGGTTACTTACCCGCCAAAAATCAATAAAAGAGAATCTAATTATCACTTGAACTCTGTCCTTGTCAAATCAGTTGTGAATTAAAAAGGCCAATATCCTAAGGCACAGCCTAATAAATAAAATAAACTTTGAAACCTGTTTCAGGAAGGAAATACGATTTTCTTTCTACCTGAATAACTAAGACATGTGATGTACATCCCCATACTTTGTTTCCTTGTAAACTAATGAACCAAAGTAAGCTACATGTTAATTCTCGGTGTTAAAATTTATGCTTAATAAACCAACACTTTTATTCTCACTTGATGGTACTAAATTAACGCAGAAAGATGGATCCAGAAAAATCCCCAACACCCGCAACATGTAGTACTCGTGTCTGATTTTGACTGAGTTTCAGGGATTCATTGTGTGTAGTCCAGGCTTCAGGAAAGTCTAAAGTGCTCTATTAATATATAGGAATGTAGGGGGGAATGTTCGTTTATTCTAAAAGAAATTCCTCCTTCTTTCTTTAGTTACAGTCTTTCATCTTGTCATGACAAGAACAAGTCAAGGTCATTGGAATAGGTGGTCTTTTTCAAGTTACGATTATTGTGAATTTCTCAAACCCATAGTTTAGTTCCTAAAATTTTCTTGCTTTCTCATGTAATTGAAATTACTCATGCATTTTTGGGGGGTATAACTAGCCCTTATTGTAGAATTTTTGTTTGTACATAAGAACTAGCTGTGAAGGAAATTCAACTTCTCAGGGTTTCTTAGGGGATGGGAAGCAACCTGCTAAGATTGCATGTTTAAGACCATACAATAGGCAAAAGAAGGGATAGAAATTGATTTTTTTTTCTTGTCTACACAAACCTTGTGTAAGATTTCTTAGCTAGAATTAAAATGGTGTTCTGTTTTAGAGAGCAAACAAATTAAATAGTTAAAGAAGAGCAAGAGAATGAACTGAGATTTTTCTCTGTTATTTTTATGCTTGGTGGTGTTTCCCACTGCCGGCTCTCTGCATCTTGCTTAGGACTGATTTCAACTAGATTTCTTCACAATCTCTCACTTCATCATGATTTCTACAGTAATAATCCCAATAGCTTTAAAGTTTTTAATGGTACTGTTATGGGTTTCAGAACTAGTTAAAAGGGGACATCCCATTCTCACTGGACAGCTGCTTCCCACAAATAAACTTCCTTTGTATCTGGTATGCTGGAAGGCAGCTGACAAGCTTCAAACAGAAGTTCAGAGGCAGCTTCTGGAGAGTGGGACACTTCATTGGGTTATAGGTGCCCATGTTCAGCATAACCGTGGCACATTTATCCTGTTAGAAGGAATTGCAATTGACCATTCTCTGTCTTAAAAGAACCAGTCAGCAAATGAACAACAAAAAAGTTGTTCTAGCTACCCAATGTGTGAACAGAATTGTTGATTTTAAAGAACTGTATATATTTTCTGTTACTGCCCAGTAGTAGTCCAGTGAAACACTTTGTGAAAGTCAAAAGTTATGTTTAACCCCATAATAAAAAAAAAAAAGTGGTCTGTTGGACATACCTGAAGTCTTCCAACAGAGTAGCTTGCTGCAGTCCTCCTATTTTGTAGCCCATAGTAATGGCATTGTACTGAGGTATGATGGAACATAGATTGATTTTGTTTGTAGTATGGAAGTAAGGGAGAGTAGAAACCTAAGTGCTAGGTATCGTCCATAGAATTTAGAGTTAATAAATTGGCAAATAATGATAAAGAAGAATGCAACAATTGTGTCTGCCTTAAGCTTATTTATTTTATAATGGGTACAGATTTTGCATAACTGTGGGACTAGTGCCTGGAAAAGTGTGGAAAAAACAACAACTTTGAGAAGTCTGCTTCATCTGTTACATTTAAATTAAAATACTTAGCGTGAAGAAAGAGTGAGTGAGATTTTTAGGGACCATTGGTATTTGCCTCTTTACTTTTGAAAGGTGTGTTGTAATTCTAAAACTCAAGTGATCTGATTTTATCCTTATTAAATTTTCTTCTTAGAGAAACTGTGCTGTTCTATTCTCAGAAATGGAAAGTGCTATTTTTTACGTGGTGTANCCCCCCCCCCCTCCCCAAGCCTCTCATAGGTAGAATTTGCTCAGTTTTGTTTAAAGTACTTTTATTTTGTTGGAGCTGTTTCTTATCTCACTCTTCTTTAGGTAACTTGCTGTAGCATTCTGGGGTTCCAGTTGTATTTCTTTGGTTCTCTTCTGATCTTTTAGAAGCATCAACCAATGTAGGTCTTGGAGATGTCTGATAGAATATACTGTCAAATGTAGGACTGCTGGTCTTTGTATTCCTCCATCTTTCAACCATATTACTTCTAATCAGGTGAGTTAGTACTCTTTGAACTCTGGCTTTGAAGTCTTGCAGGTTTTGCATAGCTGTACCTCAGCTGTATTTTCCTGAATCTCATGCCATCAAACTTCATTGTCAAATATTACCTGAACTTTTCTGAGCACCAGTTGACACAGTTGTTCAAGGTGGTGTGATTCCTATTCCTGTGTTAGGTTCACATCATTTGCCTCAAGTAACTGTCTTAGGTACTAATTATCTTCCTAAACACTTAGATAGCATTTAATATATAGTTGCCCCTTGCATGTATGAGCGTTTCAAATCAAATGCAGATTATACACATTGAAGCCAACCTGTCACATTTGGCGTATGAACTGCAATGGGAATCATAAATAGGGTCATTGTGAGAAGTTACCAAAGCCTTTTGTGTGCAAAGATGATTGCAAAAACTGACATAGAAGAAGGGTGAGAAATAGGATGTGTTAATTTTAATTAAGATACAAGGAACATGTGTCATCTAAGAATATTAACACATTCAGGAGAGAGCTGAATACAATTGCAAATGATAAAGTAGACTGATAGAACAAGGCAATAAAAATGCCTCAAAATAGAGAAAATCATAGCTTTTCAGATCAGCTCGAAGGAAGATGTCAAATCAAAGTGGGAGGCAAAGTATCTCAGGATCACAGATTCATTAAAATTTACTTACATTATGTAATTTTGAAAATTTTAGTTTTCTATGCAAATAAAATGATTTAGTACGTGACTTCATAAGTGACTTAAATTTCAACTTCAGAAGAGAAGGGCTTCTAAAATAAAATTACTCAAAAAAACCAGAAAGCCCCATATATGTAATCATGAAGTGTCTTGCATGTAGTGTAGTCTGTTAAAGCTTTCAGAAATTCTGCATTAGAACAACTGTCACTCTGAACACTTTTTTGGATTTGCTGGATCATACAGGAATTGTGACCCCGGGAAAGGTTGGAGTGATACAGCAGAATTGTAGAATTATAGAAACTTTTTGGTTGGAAAAGACCTTTAAGATGATCAAGTCCAACTGTTATCCTAGCTCTGCCGAGTCCAATCACTACGCCATGTCCCTGAGCACCTCCAGGGACGGTGACTCAGATACTTCCCTGGGCAGCCTGTGCCAATGCCTGACCACTCTTTCAGTGAAGAAATTTTTCTTAATATCCAGTCTAAACCTCCCCTGGCGCAACTTCAGGCCATTTCCTCTTGTCCTCTCACTTGTTACTTGGGAGAAGAGACCAACACCCACCTGGCTACAACTTCCTTTCAGGTAGGTGTAGAGAGCCATAAGGTCTCCCCTGAGCCTCCTTTCCTCCAGACTAAACAACCCCAGTTCCTTCAGCCGCTCCTCATAAGACTTGTGCTCCAGACCCTTCACCAGAAGTTAAAGAAAGAGGAGGCTAATGCCTTGTGTGAATAAAAAGTTGTTTTCTGAGTTCGGCAAGGTGGGGTAGGATACACGTTGAATATTTTGAGCCTCTAGAAAATTTGAGCCATTAGTACTATCTCTTACTCTCTTACCAGGTTATATTCTATAGGTGTTGCTTCTCCAAAGTACTGCAGGTGGTGCATTGGACTTCTCTGTTTCCTAAGTATAACAATATTTATTACCATTAGGGGAAGAGGATCCAGTGCTCTTTCTGCTCTTATTATTCTGCAGCTTTCAACCTATTTATGTGGACTGTTGGAAAAAGAACAAACCAACTCCCCAAATAACCTAAAGCAAAACAAAAAATCCAACGACAGAGGAGATTAAAGAAATGCATGTGCCAGAAAGCCTGTCTCAATAGATTTGAAATTACATACTCCAACCTTAGCCTTATTATCCTCTTGTTGCTGACCACTTCTGAGATTAAGGTTTATTTTTTCTCAGCATTTGCTGAAGAGTATGTATTATTTTTTAACTGGAAAGGTTGTGATTTATTGTGGTTTTTTCATGGTTGCTCTTTATCATATGAACAACAACTATTGGCTATTCCTGCAACTTCTTAAACAATTCTCTGAAGGAAAGAAATGCATGAGATGGAAGACCAGAGGGCAAGATTACCATTTTACCCTAATGCAGATTGGGACTGGCAGGGTAGCTGAGGTGAGTGGAAAATATGGGTATAAAACCAGGATGAAATAACGTGCAGATCAAAATCACAAGCAGCTTTTGAAAGCAGGCTGCAGGCCCAGACAAATTCAACTTTTTGTAATGCATTTACATTTTCTTGAGAATGTTACCAGGATTTGGAAATGACTGTTACAAATTTTGTTCCTAATAGCTTTGGTTTGTGAAAGGCAATTTTGGATTCTCTGTTTTATTTGTTGGTTTGCTTTTTATGTGGGACTTTTTCTGTCTGTCTTTCTGTGTGTCTGTCTTTCTCCAGAGTTGGTATCCAGAAGAATGGTACAGTGTTCTGGTACTTTTAATTGAGTGTTTTAAACTTGGCATCTGATGCAGATATCAGGGCAACAGGCTTCTTTAAGAACTTAGCTAGTTGTCTGTTTATTGTTTTATGTTTCCCTTGCAAGGGCATCTCTGAAATTCTTGGTGATATAGGGAAAGTGCAATGTCATCTCATTGCCACCTGGTTATTAATAGCTGATAGTCTGTGTGGCTATGTAGAAGCATTCTGTGGCAAGTTGTACTTGTGCTGTGAATAGGATTGATTTAGATGATTTTATAAACTTGCCTCTCATAGCATAAGGAGCAGCTACTCAGACACCCAGCTAGCTTTCTGAAATACTTTGCTTATAGTTTTCACGTCATATCCACTAAGTAGTATGAAGATCATTCAAATGGTGTGTTGAGATGCAAGTTGATTCACCAGCAGTGAGCTGCACATGGTTTATTATTGAATTACAAAGTAACAATGGGAAGGCAGGGACAATAATTATGGTATTTACCTGCACAGGGGCCAGGAGCTGTTCAGAGTGAGTTGCATGTGATGCAGCCTTACTGCTGTGCACGCTAAGTGTTTTTTTTGGGGGGGGGGGGTTTGTTCACTTACTGGTAATCGGGAGGCAACTGAGAAAAAAAACCCTTTCCGAAATGGGGTAGCATAGAGTAAAAGCCCATTAAGAATAGAATAGAATAGAATCATTAAGGTTGGAAGTGACCTCAAGGATCATCTAGTCCAACCATCCCCCCACCACCTATTACCCACTAAACCACGTCCCTAAGCACCACATCTAACCTTTCCTTAAACACCCGCAGGGATGGTGACTCCACCACCTCCCTGGGCAACCTGTTCCAGTGCCCGACCACCCTTTCCGAGAAGAATTTTCTCCTCATCTCCAACCTGAACCTTCCCTGGCGCAACTTGCAGCCATTTCCCCTTGTCCTGTCACTAGTTATCTGGGCAGTCTCCAAATTTCTACTTCTATACCAAGGATCCCAGACAGTATATAAATAATTACAGTCAAAGCTAACATTATGCAGAAAAGATGATAGCTGTGTATGTAGCGTTTCAGCATACGATGCAATTTCATATGGAAAAAATGTCAAACGTGCTTTTCTACAGTTTAGCTCAGTATCTAACAAACCAAATACATTTTTGTCCTTTTAATAATTTTTGTTACATTCTCATGTAGTGTGCTTTTGTATTTCTAATCTAACTACAGTATAGATAAGCACTTAACAAACACATTCATGGTAAGAAGGATGAAACAAGTCTGTAGCAATGCATAGGTATTACTACAGAAGGTACAATTATGCGTACCCAATTTACAATTGAGTAGGTAAAGAACTATTTTTGACAAAAGATAACATTTAAGCAATTAGCCAGAAAGATGGTCTATCACATCAATTTAAATGTACTTTGACGACTGTCTCTTATAATTTTAATCCTTTTTTATCTCAAAGTTCAGGTAGAAATGAATTATACAAACTCATTTTCTTTTTAGCAGTCTGACTACCCATTTGAAAAATTGTGGGAGAACAAACTTCCCAAGGTGCTTTTCAGGATTTCTCTGTTAGAAAACAGCAGAAAGCCTGATAACTCAGTGTTTTTATTGACTGACTGCTTGTGCAATTCTGTGTCTCTTGGTGGATGGAATTTTGTCACAGATTCCCTGGAGTTTGCTCAAGTGGCAGAATTACACAGTCCCATTCAATGTTACCAGGTGCACCCAAATTTTCTCGCTTTAAATAATTCATTGTGTTTTGAAACTCTTTTTGTAAACAACATCTGAGAGTACAAGACAGCTTGTATTCTCTACTCTGCTTAGAAATGTCACTCAATCACACATTTGATTTCTTAGTTTAAGTAAGAATTTAATATTAAGCACATGGCCCAAATGTGCTTTGTGCATAATATGTTGAGCCAGGCAGATGTGTGTAGTATGTGCTTATGTATTTTATTTGATTGGGACCACAGTAACTAATATTTTACCCTAGATTAAAGCCTTTTGTTTTACTTTATTGTCCCAAAAATCACAATTTAAGGCATGAAGACTTGGAGAGGATGATCAGTTGAATGGCGTGTTAGCTGTGGCTAATGACTTTAAATGGAAGCAGCTTTTTAAAATGGTGGAAAATGACTGATGTAAAATACAGCATATTCTTCTCACTTTTTTTCCTCATAGTCGAAATGCTTCCCCCAAGCTACTGCAGATGGTTACAGTCTTTTTTCAAACTTTTTTTGTCTTGCATTTCCACAGCATTAGGCTTGATTATTTCTGTTGAATCGCTTTAGGGAACCCAACATCAACACTCATTTGCAACATCCAAGTAAGATGATGCAGTGTGATAGCTTGTTCTCAAAAGAAGGTCATTATTTTTTCTTTAACCCTTCATGTAGGAATTCTATAGCCAGACCTATTATCAATAGCGCCAGTAGCTCCTCTTAGTAAGAGGGAGGCTGCTGATGGCAAAGGCTTAGTATTATAAGCTTTCATGGTGTATTTGGTTTGTATGCCTTTTTTCTGTACTGACATAATTCCATACAGTATTGGATACAGTTTCTATTGTTCATTTAAAGATTAATATAATCTGTCATTTCATATTGTTTCATTTGGTTTGTTTCATAGAATCATTAAAAAATTGAGCTAGAGGAGACCTATGAGGTCATCTTGTTCATCCCTGGAGTCCAAAGGCAGAAGTAACTCTACAACTAGATTATTAGTGCCATTAAGTAAAATGTCACTTCTCGGTTCAAACTTTCCCTGCCACAAATGTTTGATTAGCTCGATCGTGACGAATTTGCGTGTTCTTTCTCATATGTAACAATATCAGCAGTACTGCGGTTTTAAGTTATTCTGCCTCAACTGTGTTCCCAACTAGTACAGTGAGCGCTAGAGACATTACATCCTGTCTCATTCTATCTTCTAGTAAATTCTTAGGGGGGTACAGAAGTCATATGAGCATTAGTATTTCTAGCACTTAGCCAAACCTACACTTTTCAGTTTTGCTATTTTAATAATAATAGTAATATAATCGTTATGTAGACATAATTGCTTATAATAACCGTTGTTTCAGTGGCACTCTGTTCCCAACCCTTCATAAAATCCTAAAAAAAGCCCCGTACCTTGGTGGCCCCCCAATTTTTTCAAACTTATTTAAGGCAAACAAAAAAAAACGAAAAAAAAAAGGAGGATTTGTTACCAAGGAGCAAAAGGCAGTATTTTTAAGACAGTTAATATTTTTTTAAAAACCAGTGCTTTCAGAAAGTGAGAATGGGAGGCATGGTAGTAGGTATAAACACACTCACCCTCCACAAACAAAACAACACAACACCCCCAAAAAAAAAACCCCACCCAAATCCCAACCAAAGAACCAAGAGGGAAAATAATAAGTTTGGATGCATGGAAAAATATATGGCCAGGAGAGTGTCAGATTAAATGAGAGAACTATAGAAGCAAGCTTGTTTTGGCATCGTGAAGTGGTGTATTTTCAAAAAGGTTGTTCCTAGTAACAGTGCAAGAAGCTCATGAGTGGGGCTGTTGAACAAAGTATACGCGCTACTTAAGCACTGAGGTTGTGTGTCGTTTCAAGAAGGAATCTCCCTGAAGAGTAGAACAGTTTTTGTCTTGTCTTAGGTTCAGAGAGTACATAAAAAAGATGAAGGAAGAGTTAGTAGGCCTGTTAGTGAAAGAACAGGGGAAGAGCTGCTCAGTCATCTTTTCAGTTGTATCTTTATGTAATCACACTTCAGATGTCATGTGGAAATGTTAATGGAAAGCCTGCTAACATGTAGGATGTGATTCGCTTATTCTTTTGGGTATAATAAAAAGGGGGTTGGTGTTTACTGCGTGTCTTTTCCCTCCTACCCCCCACTGAGTTTCAGTTTCTCCTTCCTTCATTAATCACATTGTATTTCAGACATCGAGTGCCAGCAGTGCAAAATCTCATCCTAGAGACTGTACTTCAGCCGTCTGCACGAACATTAGTAGTGACGTACTGTCATATCACAGTCTCCAGAAGTCTTAGGGCTTCTTTGTAGCAGCTTTATGCAAGTGCTTTGTGTTCCTGTGTTACTGTCACCTGTTCTCATCTATGTAGAATTTTCAGTGCTTAGCATTTCTAGTAATGAAAACTTCTACTTGAAAAGGTTTCCTTATGCTTACGAGGAACAATATCTGATATATGTAATATTTATAAGACCAAAATACTTGGGTTTTTTTTAATCTTGTTTTACATTACTGTACAGTACATACGTATTACCTGCCAAGATTATAGGCGTAGATGTGCAGTGCCCCTTCGGACACACTGCTCTCTCTAGTTGTGATTTGGTCTATGCATATTGCTACTAAGATTGCAGAAATTGAGGTTACTCTTGGCATTTCTTTTATAAATTGTAGTCATTGGTGCGCTCCATATGTCTTCTGTGTTCAGACCTTTCCATAATGTTAGGTTATTCTTTGTCACGCTTCCATTATCTGCACACTTGCTTCAATACTTTTTTCCCTTCCTATACAGAAAACACTGTTGGTGGTGCTAGTGTCTACATTTTCCAGATGATATTCAGGTTGGAAGGTACCTCAGGAGGACGTTACTCCAGTCTCCTACTTAATCAGGCATTTATCCTTCATGTCCCAGAAACTTGTTCCAAGAGGACTTGCTGCATGATTTTCCCTTGGGCTGAAGTGAGGCTGACTGGCTTTGCTATGACATTGGCCAGTCCCTTCAGCAGCTTTGGATGCGGTACAACTTGCGTAAGTGGGGTTCTCACAAGTAATCCCTTACCTGAACATCATTCACTGCTGGTAATTCCTCTCCTCCTTTAACTGTGGCTCTCAGCATTGAAGCCCAGGAGTCTCAGCAGTATCCACTAGTGCTTAATTACCTACCACATTCAACCACAGTCCCACGTTTTCTTTGTTTAACCTTTTAATGTAGCAGGAGAAGATCTAGCTAGCTGGGTGCTACTTGAGAGCTTTGCAAGTTGCTACCCAGGGAGAGGAGGAGGAGGGAGTGGAAAGGGAACTAAGTAACTGTGAGAGCAGCAGTCCCTGAGTCTCCCCTCAGGAGTAAGGGGGAGAGCCTTTGCTTGCTAGCACATCTGCAAGTAGGTGCTGTGAGAGAGAATGGAAAGAAGAGACTTGTAGAAGGATGTGAAACTAGTGGCCACAGCTTGGGAGAAAGAGGGCAACTTCTTGATAAAGTTGAACCAAGGGCAGAACCAGCTAATGAGGCCTGTGGAGACACTCTCAACAAGGAAGTCTTTTTGTCCCCCTCTTCCCAGTGAGAGAAAAGCTTCCATCCTGTTTCCCCCACTGTATCCAACTCTCAGGAGGTATTGCCTATCTGTCCTATGAGTGACTATGCTTCTCGCACCTTACAATGGATCATCAGTGTGCAAAGGGTCATACTTGTGGTCTGAAGAGTCCTCACAGAGGAACAACCTCTGTTCTAGGAAGTATTTCTGCACACAAAGCAGTTAGTGGCCAAGTGCCCTGGTGCACCTAGCACTATGCAGAGACTAAAGTGAGCTTTTCATTGAGAGACCATGCCCTTCCCAAGTCATGATGATCCATTGACATAGTATGGCTTGTGCTTTCCGTGTCAGCCACCTGCCCCACATGGTCCCCACACCCCCAAGGATAAACATGTAAGGCAGGCATGTAGGAGTAATACTTCAGTGATGGATGGTGTGGACTTTTCAGGTTCTCCCACATGTCAAGCCTGGCAGTTTGACTTCAAACAACCTGCAGAGCTCAGGGATGTGCTCCAAGTAAGCTGGAGGGTTCAGTGATGTGCTCCTATCTGAAGCCCTTTTTTAAAGATCGGGGTTTAGATTAAAGTCTGCCTTGGTGACCTCTAAGTATGGTTATTGTTCCTGGTTTTCAAGAAACCTGGCATCACCTGTTTTGGTTTTGTGAAGCATTCCTGTCATACTAGACTTCAGTCATGAGTTAGAAACTTGCTGATGCGGTCAGCAAGCTGAGCTACTGCCCAAGACACTTGCAGCCCTCTTGGAGGGGTAAAGATTCATAAGTAGTATCATATTGTTGGGGCACCAAGTCACACCTCTCTTTTTCCAAGAGTGGGAAGAAGTAGCCATTGACTGATAGGACAGAAGAGAGTTGAAAGTAGAAAAGGGTAATAAATTACAGTAGCAATAAATGAGGTTTAGCAAGGGGTGATTGCAGAAGAGGATAGGGCAGGTAAAAAAAAAAAAAAAAAGGATTTCAGACCAGAAATGTGTGTGACTGAAGAAGGAGCAGCAGAGTTGAAGAACGAGTTGAGGACTCTCAGTCTTTGGCAGTCGCTTTGTATGGTGGTGGAGCCTCCTCATGTTTTCAGTTGTTTCATAACTTTCAGGGGTGCTGAAGTTGCACGTGGTGGCGTCAGCTGTATGTGAGTTCAGACCTAACAATCCCCATCCAAGTTGTAGAGCACTTTGGTAGAGTACTTGTAGTTTAGTTTTCTAAAATCTAATTTGTTCACAAAACTGCTGAGAACTGAGAGAGTACATAGGAAATGCAGTGAAGCAAATCAAGAGGATTTTGTTTGAGACTTCACTGTGCAAATGGGATTGCTAATGTATTCAGAGCCTCTCAGAAAAAAAAAATGCAAAAAAAGCACATTTTGCTTCTGTGTTTGTATTCTACCAAGAGAATGGAGAAATTACCGTTTGTTAAAAATAAATAAATAACCCAAACACGAAACATCTCTGTTTAATTAAGTTTTCCAGATATTATTTTTCTTAAATACTTGTTCAAGTGTTTGACTTCGAACACCCCTGCTTTGCTTTTATTTCCTTTACTCTTGCTTTCACTGTTGTTTCCAGCAATTTAAACTGTTTAATGGGTTTACACAGCTTTAAATTACATTTGAATCACAGGCTCGGATCATAATATGCATGACTAAAAATCTACATTTACATAAATTTGTCTCTTTTTTTCTTTACTATTTACTGTACAAACACGAAATACTTTTATCAAGCTAAAAAGGTTACTTCATTTGTATCTGACATCTTTGTTCTGACATTTGAATTTCTCCATTCGTTTAAGAAAGAGAGTGTCAGCTGTGTATAAGCTAGTCATCAAGAGACAAAAAGAGTGCTTTAAAGTGAGATGGTAGTTCAAACTTGTTGAGCCACGGCCGATTCTCACTCCTTGTCTTCTTGACTTTATATTCTAAGGTAACGTGTTTTGTATTACAATAGAACAAATGCTGCTCTAAAATGAAGACTGAAGAAAACATTAAATTAAATCAACTTTCTCGCCTTCATAACTTAACTCTCCCCTAGTCAATGTAATTTGTTTGATACTTTTTCTTTGTGCAGACTAATTAATTGTTTGCAAAGGACTTTTCATCTAAGTGTTAAATAAATGCTTAATGTTATAATTACGAGTATATTTATTTGTAATTCACTCATTTAATTGACCTCTATTTACTACAGCTCATAATGACAATCAATTAAATCCTTTCTAAGCCTTTATTGATATTCTTTCGTCCCACACTATGTCTTTAACTGTGTTTCATCTCAGATCCTTTCAGAAGATAGGAATAAACCTAAAATTGCTCAAAAACCCTAAAATTACTCAAACATATTTTCACCCCCTCCCTCCTTTTTTTCAAGCTAGGCACAGAGTTGTAAGATTTTTACATTATTTCATCTATAGAAATTCAGAATAAGCACACTTATTCCAGGGCTGTACAGCTTCAAGAACGATGATCCTAATCAATTGAAGTGAAATATACCAGAACTGCGATATTTTATCAGTATGTTTGAAAAGAGTGCAAAAACATCTCAGGTGCTTTGTTCTCTTCAGTAGTAAAAGTGAAGTGAAATAGTTCTAATACCTTTTATTTGTCACACAGGGAATAACTGGTCATTTCTATATTTTGGCTGCAGCACCCTACAGCAGAAATAAATTTCCAAGAAATATTTTAATCTCTTCTGTCGTAATTTTTTTTATTATACTTATTGCAGTAATCCTTAAAGTGTTGCCTTCTGAATATCCATCATGGTGTCCTCAGCCAGACTATAAGCTTGTTTAATACTTATTACAAAAAAAAGAAGAAAAAGATATTTTAAATCAGTTTCATGGCATTCTTTCTCATAGAGTTGTGCAGGTGATTTCCAATTGATCATAACATTTCTAAAATCTCTCCCCTATGAGACATCTTCCATACTGATGTTTTAGACCACTTATTTTCCACGATCTGCTCTACATTTGGTATTTGTGATCTTGCATATTACTTTTCAGAGTAATGAACTTGAAGCTGGTTTAGTTTTACTTTTAATGGCAGATTCCACTTGGGATAGGGATGCATTTTGTATCAACTAAGTTTATTAAAATGAAAAGTCCCAATTATGTCATTCTTTTTCTGGCAATTACACTTGTGAATAATTTGGAACAGTAAAAACCTGCTAAACATACATGATGATACATCAGAATTTCATGGCACAAAAAAGAACAGCGTCTGGGGGAGCTGGCTAAGAGCAAAAATGAGAGGCCTATCAAGATAAGTGAGAAATACGAAAGAAATGGAAAGACTTAAAGTATCAGTGAGTGAGGTAGAGTTTAAATTTTCTTTCATCTGTGGTCATCTTCCAGAGTTACAAGTAGCTCAGAAAATCACGACTAGAAAAACCATCCTGCCACAGCAAATACTGACTGGCAAAAGGAAGAGAGAGTATGCTCAGAGCTCTCAGATCATAAGTGTGGAGAGGTTACTTTTTAAGCTTGAATTAATGATTCGGAGATACTTTCTGCATCTGGCCTGTTAAATAAAGGTTAATGAAGTGATCTGTATAAAATATAGGATTGTTAATTACTAGATTGAAATGAATTAAAATCTATGTCAGTAGGAGTGATAGGAGCTGTTTCTAAATAGCTGATTTCATAGCGGTGAAAACCATTATAAGGCACGTTATCTGAAAAACGGTACTTAAACAGGAAAAGGAAATAATAATTGGGAAGCAATTTTTTTTCAAGGTAACTAGGAAATAATGTTGGTTAGAAATAAACTGGGATATAGAAGAAAAGCAGGAAGAAAAATGCAATCTGAAGGCAGTCTAAAAATATGTATATTTTTTTCTGTGTGTATACACATCTAAATAGATAAACAGTTTGACTTACTTGATGTAAGTACAATCAGGAGGAGTCTGAGAAATTCAGAAAACTTACTAGGTAGTAAGAACTATAAACAGAAGTGCAATTAGCTAAGCTAAGGCAACAACAAAGTGTTTTTTGAAGGGTAATAGTTGATATTATACAGCATGTTCTCAGTCAAAAAGTTACTTCATTTATCAGTGTTTTTTTAAAAAATTATTACTGCTATTACAATTCAAAGGGGAAATAGAGTCCCTGCTATTTCACCAGGATTTTTAGAAGCAACATGATTGGTTGGTTGGGTTTTTTTTTGCACTGATAAAGATGACAGCAATGGTAGAACAGGATTTCCTCATACATGTGATTTAATATTACCTCTGTACTGAGAAATCAAAATGGCATGCATTAAATATTTTAAAAAACAGATGTTTGATGAATTTCCAAATTATTAGGAAAAAGCTATCAAATGTATTGATGTCTAGTGGACAGCAAGCAACTTTGGCTCTTCTTTTTGTCAGGTTTGTGGGTTTTTTTGTATTGTTCCAGATGACAAAATAAAACTTGGTGCTTTAGATATTTGCAAGTACCTTAAGGATGAATAATAGAATTGAAAAGGACTTACTGTTGGTAAAGGAGTCATCATGGCTGGTAAATTTACAGACAGGTTATCTCGGAAGGAACAAAGAACAAACCATACATCATGTATATCTGTATCAAGATATAGTATACTATATACAAAGATTTCAGACCATGCTTAAAAATAGTCTGGTTTTTTTGTGGAAATGATTGAGAGTCACTATGGGACAGGTCCTAGTGTGACTGAAGCCAAGAGAGGTTGTTTAGTGGAGTGGTTATTTTAACAGTGCCTTTGTTTTTTTAATTTAAATCCTGCAGAAGTATACTAACTAGTTGTTATGCATCAATAATTCAAGAAAGATGCTGATAAACTTAAGAGTATTTACAGAATGAGAACCAAAGGTCAGAAAACTTTCTCTGAGATGAAAGATTCAAGAAACTTGATCTGATTAGCTTATCAGGAGAATGATTGAAAGTAGGCATCCTTGCCTAGGAAACAGATATCAGATAGCAGGGTTAATCTGCAGTCCATGAGAAGTAAACCACCCAAACACTGGAAAGTTCAGACTCAGGTAACAAGTTATTAACAGCAACGCTAAATAAGGTTTGGTAAACCTCTGTAAGAATTATCACAGATATACCATCAAGATTATTTTACTATGTGTACTGTATTTTAAAATGAAAGTGCTTAGTTCAGACGAACCTTGTAAGTTCTTTTGTTTTGGAAGCTGAAGTGAATATAGTTACTTGTTACAAAAATTTTCTTCAGTCCAATAAAATTGAGAAGTAATACTAAGAAAATCTCAAATGTCACTGTTCAAAATTATTTTTATTAGCCAGTAATCCTTCATAATACAAAAGGATTAGGTTGACTGATTTACAGCAATGCAGTTTGTACTTAATATAAGCAGTTTTACACCAAGCTAGTGCAAAGATCCACCTATCTCAGTATCCTGTCTTCAAAACCGGTCATAAGATGTGTGTCTAGAAAAAGGAATGCAAGAGAGTAAATGCATACTGATACTTCTTCGGGGTGCTTTTTACTTCCTGGATCGACAGTGGTGGATTTTGATTTTTCCTCCCCTTAAACATTTGTATCAGCTAATGTCTCCTCAGGCCTTCCAAAGCTTTAGTATGTCTTGTCAGAAGAATCACCATCTTATTTTAAAACAGCCACAACTCTTCATTTGATGAACTCTTGGTCTTGTACTGGAATAGAAATTCCTTATTGACTCTTCTTCAGTCATATTTCCTTTTTAGACTTTCTTTTTTTCTATCTTGCTTACTTGCTCTTCAAACAGTTCTACATTTTTGAGTTTCTTATCTGATGTTATGGTCCCTCATCTTTTTAAAGAAGTAATAGTATCTGAATAGTAATCAAGATGACCAGGTGAGTTTCCTGGCTGCTTCCCAGTGATAAAAAATGTGATCCTCCACCTGGCTGGACACAGGCCCATCTGATCCTGGTCTTTGTATTCGCTACTCGCTTCTTGGAAAGACGATGTAGAAGTCCCTTCAAGAGGATCATAAGCATGTCTTCCCCATTCATTAGGTGTGATTATTAATCAGTTCCAAGAGATATCGTCCAAGGTATGGATATGACAGCAATGCCACTTAGAAATACCAGCTTAACCTCGTGGCCAGTAATGATGTTGTAAGTTGATACCACATGTACAAAAGAATGAGAATCCTGATCTCTCTCCCAGAGGTGATAAACTGTGCTTCAGGGAATACATAGAGCAAGTAAGGATTTACATGACACAACCATGTGAACAAACAAAACACCATTGTTATTAATGACTATTTAACTAATATAACAAATGGGTATAATGACTTTGTTTTAACATGCTCTGATCTGGTCTGTCGTCATCTCAACCCTTTGTGCCCCACATTGGGAGCCAAAAAGGACTGTCATCATGGTTTAGCCCCAGCCAGCAGCTGAGCACCATACCGCTGCTTGCTCACTCCTCCCAATCCCAGTGAATTAGAAGAAAAAGGTAAAGCTTGTAGGCTGGGGTAAGGACAGTTTTCTGGGACAGCAAAAGGAGAGGAACAAAACAACAACAGTACTTACAAAAGAATGTATAAAACAGGTGATAACAGTGCAGTTTGCTTACGGCCCAAAACCTGATGCCCAATCCATCCCCAAGCAGCATCCCATCCTCCCTGGCCACCCTCCCCTTTATTTACTGAGCACAATGTCATATGGTGTGGAATACCCTTTGTCCAGGTCAGCTGTCCTGGCTGTGTCCCCTCCCAGCTTCTTGTGAAGATTACTTCTATCCCAGCCAAAAACCAGGACAGTCCTCAACATCACTATGTAAAACCTTCCTTGTTATTTTCTGTTTCTAGTAGTTGTATCCATATTTAGCTATTTTTAAGTGAAAATGAAATGTGTCGTAATGGTTACCGACCAAAGAAGGTAAACTCTTTTGAAGGATATTAAAAAAAAAACCCATTGAAAATAAGTTGAAAAACTTAGCGACTTAATTTCGTTTTGATTTAAATCAAAGAACCATGAACAAGCGTAAAAAGCATCCTTTGTATACTACAATTGGTATTTATGCATGAAGGTGCTTGAAAGATGTAGAATACCTAAGAGGGAACATTTAAAAGGGCAATTTAAATAAATCTTTAGAACTTCAAATAAACGCTAGATTGTTTTGAGATTTTACAAGTTGAATTGCCAGTCTTGGCCAAGACAAAAGTGAAAATTTTATCTTTTTATTCCGCAGCAAATGGTAGGGAAGTGATAAGCCTGATGTGTAGGGGGGGTTGTGTTGGTTTGGTTTGTTGGGGTTGGGGTTTCTTTTCTGTGTGTATACATGTGGATACTCAGAATTTATTTTTTTCTTTTTACATGCATAATTCACAAACTGCTGCAAGGATTTAACTAAATCCAAACATAGCTGTACAACACAAATAAATAAATAAAGTTTGGTTTTGAGCCAGTGAGTGCATTAGGAAGTTTACATTTTGAGTGTGATATGTTATGTGAGGAACAATAAATATTAAAACTGACATTTTAGCTGTTTTACACAAAATTCTCTGATTGCCAGGGTTTCTGTCCATATAAAAAGATTGTGAAGCTTTGAAAATAAGGGAAATCAAGGATGTATCTCTCTTTTTTTTTAATAAGATTCACTGTCTTTTTTTAATCTTACCCCTCACATGATTCCCAAAAAAACCCTCATAATTAAGAGACTCTGGACAAGATTTGTCCATCTTTGTTAAAATATTTTATTGTGGATTTGTTTGGTTTTTTTTTCCTTTGGGATTCAGGTATTTAAAATTTCTCATTAAAAGAAAAGATATAACAAGGAATGGAACGTAATCTACACTTCAGGTAGGGAGGTTGGTTTTTTAGCATTTTTGACGTTTCTGTGAAACTGAGGGCTGATATTTGCCATTGAAATCAGAGTACAAGATTGTTCCTCTAATCAGGCTGTCTCCAGTGGAGATCTGATTTTGTGTTTTGCCCTAGATCCTAAACTTGGTGAGCTCAGCTGTTTATTCGCAACATTCTAACTCAGAGAGAATTCTAAGAGAACTGTTTGAAGAAAACACTATGCTGATGATATTAACCCCATGTCATAGAAAATTGGTAAAGAAGGTATATCTAGTGGCAGGGTGGGGAGGGGAAGGTGGCCCTAGATACACATATATATGAGTTTGTCTCTGAAAAAAGACAAGCAACAGAAAGAATAAATTGCTTTCCAAATGGGGATGAAGAATAATACCAAAAGGCCTATACCCGCAAGCGTCACACTTCATTATATTCAGGCTAGTTGCCCAGGATGGATTAATTTGATTTAGGTGTTTAAAGTTGATTGGTGTCATGATTTTACCCCAGCCGTTGGCTGGGCACCACATAGATGCTCGTCAGTTCCCCTCATCGAAAAGGTGGAGAGAATCGGAAGGGTGAAAGTGAGGAAACTCGTGGGTTCAGGTACAAGAGTTTAATCAGTGAAGCAAAAGCCTCGTGCACAAGCAAAGCAAACCAAGGAATTCATTCCCCACTGCCCACGGCAGGCAGGGGTTCAGCCATCCCCAGGGCAGCAGGGCTCCCTCACGCGTAATGGTGACTTGGGAAGACAAACAACATCACTCCGAACGACGCTGCCCCCCTTTCCTCTTCCCCCAAGGCCCTTACAAACCGAGCATGACGCCATATGGTATGGAATGTCCCTTTGGTCAGTTGGGGTCAGCTGCCCTGTCTGTCCCCTCCCAACTCCCCGCACACCCCCAGCCATCCCGCCGGCGGGGCGGTGCGAGAAGCAGCAAAGGCCTTGGCTCTGTGTGAGCATCGCTCAGCAACTGCAAAACCATCTCTGCACTATCAGCGCTGCTTCCAGCACAGACCCAAACACAGCCCCACACTGGCTGCTGTGAAGGAAATTAACTCTCTCTCAGCTGAAACCAGGACAATTGGAAAATAATATAATACTTCCAATCTTAAGAATTAGATACTATTATGATGTTCTTGTAGTTCTATTTTCATATTATAAAATACAAGTGTAATCATCAACAAATGTAACTGTAGGTATTATAAAATCAAGCGTTAACCCATTCCATCTTTGGATTGTGTGATGACTTACTCATTTAAACTAGTCTATTATACCTTAGTAGTAAAAAATTCATTCAAGTAGATAATTATAAAAGTCATAAAATCTGGCAGGAAGCAACAGCAGAAAAAAGAACAGTGGTTTCAAACACTGAACAGTTGGCACAAAAAATTTATGTGTGACCACTAAACATGGAATAAGGACGAAGACAAGCAAGTCTTGATTACCATGTTCTCACAAATGATCTCACAAGCACAACAGCTTAGCTCAAGCTTCTCGGTGCCCACAGCGGGGCCTAGCTCGTAACCAAGGATATGCTGCTCCAGGGGCCGTGCACAGGCTCCATCAGCCTCTTCCCTTCACTGCAAGAAATCCCCAAGATGGGACTCCGAGGTACAGCGTGTTGCAGTGTTGGACGCTGGATAGCGTCATCTTGAGCAGAGAGACAGAGCTGGAAAGAGTGTTTTCTTGTTTTTAAATAGATAAGGAGGAAATAGAAAGTTAAGAGACGGGAGTGTGCACAGGGAACAGTGTAATGAAAAACAAGTGAGAGTAGAGACAATAATGTTTGAGTGGAGAGTAAGCAAGCTTTGCCTTTCGGTCTGGCACTCGCCTCCAGTCATACCGATGAACGTCTTGCCCTGACCCTGTACTAATCAAAGCTCACAGGATTCTCTGGCAGAAGCAGATACAGGGGAGTGCAAAAAGCTAGAAGTGGCTGCTGCTTCTGCAGGGAAATTCCCTCTCAGAAATGGGAACCAGACATCACGACAGTATAACCTAAGCCAACAATGCAATTTCAGTCTCAGATGCAGAACGCTGAACGATCAATAAAGTCAAAAGCTACGCTGGACTTAAAAATTACTGGCTGTGAGTCAAGTGTGATAAATACAGTTCATTTGAGAGAGCACCTAAAATTTAATATACCAAAAATGGGTTCTGTAAGCAGTAGTAGGAAAATACTTGTCTTCGAAAAAACAGACTATGAAAGAGTATGGAATGAGGTGAGAAAAACTCAGTAACATCTGAAAGATCTATATTGGAAGGTAAAGAGATACTTAGAAGTGTTGAGTAATCCAGACTTGGAAGTCATATTGAAAACCTAAAATATCTCAGAAACGGAAATAATTGTGGCTTAGTAGAATTAAGAACACATGGAGAACATTAAAATTCAAAGAAGTAAGGAAAGTGACTGAACACTATTATTTAGTGCTAATGTTGTAGAATAGGCATAAAGAATGAAATAGAGAGCAAGTAAACTGATGGCAGCAACCGTCAAAGGTAGATTTTTCTAATTGAAAGAGTGGCTGAGAAAAAGAGAAGCTAGTCACCACAGAGAGAGGTGTAAATGTGTATTATTAAGGCTGAAGATGTGGTGCGAGGTGGTTATTTATAGAGGATAAATATGGATTTATTGCAAGTGGCATTGATTTTGAGAGGTGAGGGGCTAAAATCACATAAGAAATGGTCACTCAATTCAAGGGAAAAACTAGAACTATAGTAGTTCATAATAGTGACCAAAGCTATTGCTGTGCTTTGAGTTCCCATACGAGTTCTCTCTCTTCTCTGTAAGGTGAGTAGTCTTGCTCCTGTCAGCTGCCCGTGCTCCTACTTACCCTACCCTCTCTGCATGTGTGCAGTTTAGTGCTAGTGTGCTCCTCTGTCTGGCAGGATGTATATCAAGTTAGGTTTCTTGCCCTGGAACTATTGCTTGAAATAGCTGAAAATTGTTGTCAGTCCTGTATAATTGTAGTGAAATGCTGTTCAGGAGAAGAGTTGTAAAAGTCTCAGGCACTGAGAGGTGATCTGAGTAGGGGCCCCTCTCTTTCTTTTCTGTTCTACCACTAACTCAGATAGCCTTGGCTGCTTAAAAAGTGCCTGTGGAGAAAATGTGCCAAAGGGCTTTGGGGGAACGTGGGCCAACTTACTGCCTGAAACGTATGGGGCTAGCAAAGGATGCAAGAAACAAGTACAGAAGTTCTGTGCATAGACCTGAGATGCAGTACAGTGAGAAAGGTAGAGCCTTAATTAAATATCTTCACAATCTGCAAAGTATGTAATGTTGAAAAAACCGTGCTCAGCTCTCACTTGATGTTGTGAAGTTTAATTGAATATGTGATACAATGCTTGGTGTTTCTTAGATGGCACAATAGTTGTCTGAAGGGAGAGAAAAATGAAGAAACAATATCCCAAAGCCCCTATTTTCAGAAAATCTTTGAAAATCTGTTTTAAAGATGTGGCAGAATAATACCTAGTAAAACAGTTTGATAAAGAATATCCAGCATGAATTCAGGCAGAAGAGGTCATGCTGAACTAATCTGTTTGAGTTCTTTGAAGATATTAGTGGTAAAAAAGATAAGGAAAATTTAGAGATACAGCATCCTTACATTTCAAAAACAATTTGACAGGCTTTCACATCAGAGATAAATGCCTACAGAAAGAACTCTGAAGTAGGAGGTAAATGAAAATGCTGGTAGAAAATGATTTGAAAGCAAGGAAATAGGAACTTGGTGAATTTCAGAGAATTTGAATGACATTCCCTGGTCATTCTGTTTTATGAAACTTGGACAATAGGATCAAATATGATATTATTACTTTTTAAAAAGCTTGAAGACAGAGAGCGGAAGTCACTTGAGGTTATTAAATGAGTTGCTCAAAACTTGAGTCATTTGGATTAAGATTTGCCAGGAACCTATTTATGTTCACACCCAGATAATCACCTGTTACATCATCACACCACAATTTTCCACAGCATTTGCCTTCTTTAATGTATAAAGTGTTTAGTATTCACGTGGCTATCCAGTAATTTGCTTTACCTTCATTCAGCCTCAGGTTCTATTAATTATATACCACTGACTTGTGGTTTGAGATGGATTTTTTAATTTCCTCGTTTGCTTTTCCATGACAGTTTCCAATAGCCCTTGCTCTAGTACAACGGAAGAATACAAGTTCTGTCTTTCAGTGATGGGGAACTGAGGCGCTGAGCAATTACAGTCAAAAGTGTCTTTCTTACTTTATATTATCAGTCTGAGGTGCCTAGAACATGACCTTTTATTGTACTTAATTTATACAGGATTTTATATATTCAAAGCACAACTTCTATTTACTTAGGATGAGGGAGTAAGTGAGGAACACGCAATTTGTGATGACTGCCTTTGAAAAGCTTTCAATTTATTAAAATTTAAATTAGTCTAGTACAGCATTTGATAGCCTGAACTATCTAGCTATGCTGTCTATTCATGCATTAAAACTAAAGGACAGACTGTAAATTATAACTTCCTCAACAAATAAGGAAGAAAATAGTCTCGGTGACTGCAGAACTTGGATATCCCCAGGATATGCCCAACCTGTTCTTTGAAATAGGCAGATTTCCCTTGTTAAAAAAGAGATTTACTATAATTCATTGACCATTTTTGGTGATAATTCCTAATTTTGAATGAGTTGCTTTGCAATCTTGATAATAGTATTTCGATGTATCTTTCCTCTATTTATAGACGGCAAACTTTTAGAAAGGTAAATGAGAAAGTACCTTTCAGTATGTGGCAACGTGCTGACACCTATAGAGCTGGAACGTACACATCCTCTGCATAGGCTTCTCTTACTGAAGCCAGGGAGGCAACAGACAGCAGTTGCAATTCTATGCATACACAGACAACACTGAGGACACAGGTTTTTCTTAGGTATTTCCTGGCAGATCGATGAAATACTGATGATGTTCAGCAGTGTACAGAGCCTTCCAAGACCTCCATGGGATTTTGTGATTAGTGTGCACAGGCACAAACCATGCAAGCATGATGTTTTGATGTTCTAGTATTAGGCAGGGCCTGTTCATAAGCTGGAGAAGATGCCTCTTTCTGATTCCGCGAGCTGCTGAATGAGATAGAATAGAATAGAATAGAATAGAATAGAATAGAATAGAATAGAATAGAATAGAATCATTAAGGTTGGAAGTGACCTCAAGGATCATCTAGTCCAACCATCCCCCCACCACCTATTACCCACTAAACCACGTCCCTAAGTACCATATCTAACCTTTCCTTAAACACCCTCAGGGATAGTGACTCCAGATGCAGCACATCTTTTCTCTTTGCACAGCCTTGTGGCTTGCCATTATTCTACTACTGCCCCTGTCGCTACTTTCTTCAAAAACTTGTTTTCTATGGGTAGCAGAGCTTATACAGGACAGAATACTAGAGGATGTATTAGGCCTTTGCCATTGTCTCTTGCTGATACATTTCTCCTTCTTACTATCAGTCACCATCTCTGTTCATTAGAAATTACAAATAATAGAGCTTATTTGAGTTACCGGTTGATGTGTTGGGATTAAAGCTTCTATTACTGCAGTTCTGACTAATGCCATTTATGTAGTAGCATTCCCTTTAAAACAATTTTCAAGCTTCCTGGTTTTCTTAAATTGAAGTTGGAAGAAAAATATCTGTATGGATCATTTAGAGGGATTATCATAGTTAGATCTGACAAACATAAAAGGAACCATTTTGTTTCTTTCAAACAGATTTTTTAGTGTGTGATGTCTTTCCCTTATAGGACTGTCTGAAGTTGAGTTTTTTATGAAGCCATGTAGTTGTGTGATATGGGGAGCTGGGCTTTGCTTTCCTTCTCTTTCACTTTTCCAGACCCATGTATATTATATATGAGGGAGTATAAGACGTTTTCTTCATCAGCATGGCCCAAGAGAAGGTACAATTAGGAAAGGCAGCAAGTACTCTCCTGTTTTCCCTGCCAGAAGAGTGAATACCTGGTGTGGAAGAATCATAATTACTCTTGGTGTCAGTGCAGTTCACTAGAGTAAGAAAGCCTTTCAAGTGAGGAGGATTCAAGACCACCATTGTGCTCTAAACACAAGTTTTCCATGATAATTTTGGTTCTTACTCAAATGTAGCCAATAAAGAGATGTGTAAAAATTTTCTCAAAAGTCTTCATTTATTCATTCAGGTATCTTGTAGACACATAAAAACTTAGAAGAAAAGCACATGATTTCTTTCTTTCTAGAAAATTGCCCTTTAATGTAGCATTCTGTTAACTGTAGCAGTAGTCGATGCTAATAGTGGTAAGGAAGGGTATTTCCTGATCATTTTTCCTGTCAGATTTTTTGGAAAACGTTCCTTGAATCTGATACATGTCATACTTAATTTATATCTAAAGCTATTATTTTACTAGGGAGGAAAACACTTTTGTGTTGTGAGGGTGACTTAGTACAGGCTCAGAGAGGTTGTGGTGTCTCCTGCCTTGGGAATGTTCAAAAGTTGTGGTCCTGGGCAGCTGGCTGTAGGTGACCTTGCTTGAGCAGGGGCTTGGACCAGATGCCCTCCAGAGGTCCCTGCCAACCTCAACCTTTCTGTGGCTCTGTGGAAATACGAAAATCAATTCAGCTACTGCTGTTTTCTGAAATGGAATGTAATACTACTTCTGTTTCAAAAGATACTACAGTACAATTTTAAAGTGCATAGTATTAAAACTTTTCATTTCCATAACGTCAGTAACACGGAAATGGTCCTATGGTAATGTGATGTAATAAGAAAACGCTACTGTTTCTTATTTCCAAAGAAAAACTGTTGGATATTGCATCATCATCTCCTTCCACTGAAGTCCACGCCTGGCTGGAAGAAAGCAGTATTTTTATTGTTATACTGATTAATAATCGTTCTACTTCACTCTACTTATATGTTTTACGTTCCTTGTTATTGTCCCTCCCAATAGGTCTGTAGACTTTATCTACTTGGAGTGCAACATCTGGAAGAAAAAGACTCTTTCGTATCTTTAAATTGGATCTGACTACCTTGACCCCTGATTTTAATTGAAGCCCTTTGGAATTCCTAAAATAAAAATGTATTACACTGCTGCCGTTACGTCAGCACAGGATGAACAGGAGATACAAACATGTAAATTGCAGTGGGTTTTGTTTGGTTTTTTTTTAGAAGCTTAATTTCATCTTATTGTTGGTTTTGGTTAACACTGGGTTTAGAGGCATAAGTTAAGAGATCACTTCTCGTTCAAGCTTCATATATCAAGTCATGGATACCTGTTCCTTGAATGTCATCTGATTCACACCTTTGGTTGTAAAATCTTTATCTGTCCAACTAAAATGGTGTTTCTCTCTTTGCAATGAGTTCAGTCACAAGAGAGATTATTTCCTGCAAAATATTATTTTAGTGCAATACATAACAGGCAAAACAGGGCATGATTTTTTACATTTACATGGTATATATATCTCCTGGTTTATTTAATGTAGGAACTAAACTAATAAAAAAACAAAGGACCAAAAGCCATAAAAAATTATTTTCTGGGGGAAAAATGTCTGTATAAAACATACAACTACATAGAAATGTAAGAATTATGACTTTATATACTGTGTTCCCTTGCTTTGAGGCACATTTGCTGTGGATTTTTCCCTGGGGCAACTCAGGTTGAACATTCTTAAAATTACAAATCGGCAACAAAATGCACGGAGAGAGAGGCAGTGTGTGTTTCTACAATAGATATGAATCAAAGATGTCAGTTTTAGGTCTCTGGGAAAAAAAATAAATATGTGGGGTCATGTTGTGAGAAAGCATTAGCAAAATGAAAATCTTGAAGATGTAGTTACTGAATCTACACAATCTGTTGTTTAATTCTGCGGTTGTGTCAGGTGTGCACAAAATCTTTTAGAAAGTTCAGTTGATAATTAATTTTTTAATTTCTCTTCATACATGGTGTATGTTATCATATTTATTGAACCTTCAGTCTTGCAAAATATTAATCTAAAAAATTTAAAGTAACAGCCATTCTTGAGTCCTTGGAGTCATTAAGAGGTCATCTTGAGGACTTGTACATTTGACCATTTGTATGGTTTTTTAGTGTTGAGTTCTGTGCTGTCACATAAGCAGAGCTAGTATGTCTCTTAAGTTACAGTGATCAAGTCTGTGAATGAAAATTGTCACTCACATCACCATTTTGATGAGTCAGGCTTGACTGAAGCTTTTTTCCAATCAATAGATAGTGCTGTTTAATAAGTATTTGTCTTGTAATCATCCATCTGGAGTCATTAGAAGTCTATTTTGAGAATTAGCTGTGTAACAAGTTTTAGGGTAGGGGGTTGGGGATCTGGTTTGGCTTTCTGATTTTGTTTTTTTGCAAAATGGACAAGGGAGGGAAAGAGAAAGAAGGGAAGCAGGGAGGAAGGGAAAGATTGAAAAAGAAGGGGGAGGGATGGAAGGAGGGAGGGAGGAACTGGGACTGTGAGAAGTCTTGGGCCAGTCACTGGTCTTCAGTTACAATTTTCAAGTACTTTCATTCAGATGGTATATAATTTATTCTTTCACACTTTTTCGAGATCTTAAAAAATGTTTTTTGCCTTACTGGAAAAGATGTATATAAAAAGCAATCATCTCCTCCCTTTGTCATTTTTCCTCAGTAAATACAGGCAGATATCTTTACAGATTTCAGACCGAACCTCTGTGCATTGACTCATATGAAATGAATGTCACATCCTATATTCATTCTGGTTTATACTTCACAATTTATTCAGGTTGTTAAAGTTCTGGAATTCATTGCTAGTCCTCTGGTTCTTCATATTATCCCAGGACAAAAGGAATGACCTCTATGGGTGATTTCATTTTATTGTTGTTTTCTACATGGGTTGATGATGGCAGCCCATGGGGCTGAGACACTGAAGCTTAAACAGTAAAGCTCTTTTCAAGGATGAAGCAGTAAAAAGTGAGAGGATTTTTTCTTTCTTTATAAATAAGGAAAATGGTTAGACTTGATGAGTTTTAGCAATGAAATTGGTGAGCTGGAAAACTTCAGTCAGGTGAGAGGGCCGCCTTCTCCAGTCAATTTTTGGAGAGCGCTTGATGGAATGTGTCTGTTTAAATAGAAACTGAGAGTGCAGAAGGAAGATTTTACTGAGTATGTCATATCTGTGTTATGAAAGAAACTCTTCTTCAAGTTTAAAAGACAATTTGCCTCTAGGGAGCCTTTGAAAAATCAGTTTATTTTTTAATAGAGAAAGTCTTTAGGAATATTAGAAAGGAAGCACTCTTTTTCAGCACTCCCAGTTTTGATTTTAGAAAATTATTAGCTCAATAACTGCCTGAGGCAGGAAACCAAATTATTTTGCTGTATTCCAGAAAAGCGTAATTACAATATTTATTTCCTAATATGTTTGTTAGGAAAGAATTTGACTGAGTTTTATTACTTCTTCTGAAAAAGGAGCACCAAAACTAAGATTGCAATGAACAGGTACAACTAATATGGACCTCATGCTTGAAAAAAATCAAGAAATAAAAACTAGACCAGGTTGCCCAAAGCCCCATCCAACCTGGCCTTAAACACTTTCAGGGATGAAGCCTCCACAACTTCTCTGGGCAACCTGTTCCAGTGCCTCACCACCCTCACAGTAAAGAATTTCTTCCTAATATCTAGTCTAAATCTACACTCTTTCAGCTTAAAGCCATTACCCTGTGTCCTATGACTACAGGTGTTGGTAAAAAGTTTCCCTCTCTCTGTCTTATAAGCCTCCTTTACAAATTGAAGAGGAATTGGACCTCTGGGTAAGTAGGAGGCGGTAGGATGAAAATGGCTCGGAAGAGTGTAGCCATCCTTGACATGAGCAGTTGTTAAATTTAGTGGGCATTGATGTACAATTCAAATGTGCAAGAAGTCACTCAGAAGTAAGAAGCAAAACCAGTGTTAGAAGGTTTCATGCCCATGATAGGCAACTGAATAAAAGTTGTGTGAATGAAGATAAGCCCCTGAATTGGGTGTACTCCACCTTTTTCTATTGTGGCTTCAACCGAACTAAAGACTCTGGCTTGTAATCACATGCCCACACCCTGGCAGAGGCCCCAGTCAGCTTCCCCAGCAGATCAGTTGTGTTTAGTTCCATGTCTTTGCAACCCATCATTATTTGAGCATTGAAGAGAAGTACATTCAACAAAATTATATCCATGTAACCGTCTTCTCAAAACTTTCACTTTTTCTTGGAAGTGTGTTATGAAAGAAAACTGCCAGCATTTAAGGAAGAAAAGGTTTCTCTTTACTTCAACCTCTGTAGATATTTAATTCACTGAGTTTTATTTACATGGACCTTGTCAGCTGCTAAATACTGAGATGACTGGAATCAGTGATTTCTTTTGTCACTAGTCAGGAAGAAATGGTTTGTTGCAGCAATTTTCCATGCATAGGGTTGTTCTTGCGACCAAGGCCAGCTATCCAAAGGTTTTCAAAATTTACCTAAGCACTTGCCTTGTCGTAGGGCTTGTGTGGTGGGAATCAGTTTAATGTGTTTTATTTTAGGAACGATGATCTATTTTTACCAGGTTTTTCAAATGTATGGACTTTATTGGCAAAAAGCGAGAAATGTACCAGCAAGCCAGGAAACTTGAGAGCTTCCCTGCTGAGCTTAATATAAGAGCAGTTCTCACTCCACAGGGGCGCTTCATTTTCTGCTAGCTAATGTCCACATGGTGGGCTTTTTTTCATTTAGTAAAGAAGATATTTTTAAAATCTGCTTCAGAGCCCATTAACAACTGCAGAAAAGCTTTTGAGCTCGTGCTAGAAGTAAAACATTTACTTAAGTGCTTTCTTGAATGTGGGCCTTACGTGCTGACCCCGGAAATGCGGATTCTAATTTTACACCTGCAGGAGCTAGGATTGCAGGTGAAGGTTGCCATAATGTCAAAAAATAAGTTAATGGTATTATAGATAAGCCACATCTGTTACAGGAATGAGGAATAAAGTCAGGGCTGCTTTGGACCACCCACTGCAATATTGGGTAATCTTACATGAAAAGTCACAGCAAGGGTCTTAAAATTTAGTAGTCCCAGACTGTAATGTAGCATTTCTGTGACACTTTCCAGGTTATGAAGAGCCTGACTGCTTCTGTAACACATCAGTTACCTGTCATTCACAAAGAATTTATTTCCTGGTTAGTAAGAATTCGCTTAAAATAGTATGCAATACTATTTCTTTTCCTGGGGAATTTATTTAATTGGATTATCTTGTAAACCTAGAATGGGGAATTTCTTCCTCAAATGCTTTTTAAAACACCTTTATTGTTACATAATTGCAATTTTAAGTTTCATATTGTTATCTGGCCTCAAGCCATACACTTGGATAGTCCTTACTTGAAATAGTATTCCTCTCTGGTTATATTTTAATTTCTGTAAATAAATAAAAAAAATTCTTTCTCTGCTTCCCTAAAAAGGTTTCCATGTGGGATGGGAGGAGTGTTTCCTTCCTGGTAAGAGAAAGTCCCTTCATGTCTTCATGTAAGAAGTCTTTCACAGGTCCCTTTCAGTTAGAATTATCTCAACTCCTACTTGTAATTATGAAATATGTATTTTTCAAACACAAATCTAGTGATTTTTCTCTCACACAGGATCTCCTAAGTTGCAGGAGCATGGCAGTAATTAACTTGGAGGGGATAAAATTAGTGAATAGTGTTTTCAATAACACCTTTTCTAATTTGGTTTAAAAAATAATTGTATCATAAAAGGTATTTCAGAAGCCTGTGGAAGCACTGCCGTGTGTGTTGATTTCCTAGTGCATATGATCCACTTTTAAAGTGATGGAGTTAAAACTGTCGTGCTTGAAATGTCTTCCAGTCTGTTGTGAAGCAGTTTCTCATCTCATGACAGGCCACTCTATTGTCTGAAATCCCTTTGGGCTCCCAGTAATGGCAACAGACAATATTCTTGCTCTGTTAATCATTGAGATGCCAATTCAGAATACAATTAGAAGCACTTTAACATACCCTTGAATCCCAATAAAGCCAATTGAAACTAACTACGTGTTTAAATGCTTTGCTGCAGTGAAGGCTTAAGAAATTAGAGGCAGGCTGTCGGAATGCTTGTAAAGTTTCTTTGAGCTGAACCAAGCATTGCAAAAGCAACTTAAATTCTTCCCTTCTCTTCAGTTCCACTATGAGGTTCAGCAGTACAAACGTGAGTTCAGAAGTGACCGGCATTTATTTCCCATTATTTCCCTATTAGTCTAGAACATGAAGGCTGGTTCCTTGGCTAGCAGCTTGTGGTTTGTTCTAATAAATATATACTGCACCTCTCGGCACCTTCTAGCAAGGATAAGTGGTAACTTTGGTGCAAGAAATGGTCAAAGTGTTGCTGGTCCAAGCAAGTTTTCCCCTTCAGTGATAATGCGCTCGTACAGACCGTCGTCTTTCTGGGTTTTTGTGGGGCAGTGCAGATGCACTCGCTAAGGAAATGGACCATCGCTGGGGGGAATAAAATCTATATAGGAGGGTTCTTACTTGATTTGCAGTTTTGGGGAAATTGCAGTGCTTCAGCTGTGGCAACTGACATGGTGAACTCATTTTTGTACTTGTGTTAGCATTCACTATTGCCTCTTTTCTTTCTTTTGGTGAAAAGAGTGAAATAATACACCAGTTAATATGTAATATAGGAAGCTAATACACCAGTCTAGGATTCAAAATTTCCTGAGTTATTTAGGTCTTGTTACCTAACAAGAAAATAACAAAAGTAATACTTTCTCACCTAATAGTGGTGAAGTATTTCCATGATTTAAGAGTTTCAATATCCCAGACTGCAACCTAGCACTGAATTATAAACCTTTTAAGCAGAATCCCGTGTATATGATAGATTGTGCATCAGAAGTAGGGAATAACGACCGTCTTTTTTCAAAGGAGAATGAAGTAGAAGACATCTGAGTGAAAAATATTTTGCCGGTGCTGAAATTGAGCTAAGATTCCTACTTTTCCCTCTCATAATTGAAGATGCAATTTAAGACTATCTGATCTGGTAGAAATATGGCACAATTAAACTTCTTTCCTTTCTGATCACTTGCAGGCTGAGTGTCCTTGCAGTTCTCTACCTGAGTGCTTCAAATGTAATGAATGAATATTAATGAAAACTTCTAATGAATTTAGATCATGGCATGTGTTTGATCATTAGATTATACCTTTGAAAAACTTCAGTTAGAACAATGAGGAAGAGTTCTGTGCTGAAACTTGATCCTAAATTTATGCATATTAGGTTCATTTCTTATTATGTTAGAAGTTCATTAGGTTTCACAGAACGTGTATTCTGCAGTAGAACTCTGTTTTTGTAAAGGATTTGCTGACAAGTGTCAATAAAGTTCCTTTCCACTTAAATTAAAATTAGTTTTATTGCAATTGTTAATATTCAGTGACAGTTGCTTTTTAAAAAGAAAAATAGCTGTGATGAATTTATAACCATATTAAAAAGGTGTTTGATAATTTTTATGGTAAATGAAATCTGGCTCCTCACAAAAGGAAATGAAAATGCTGACTTTGTGCTAATTCCTGCCGTCTTTATTCACAGTGTCTTATACCTTATTCTACATTAAAGCTCTACAGAGAGACTTGGACTACTTGTCTGGAAAAGCAGTTACCTTTATAAATGAAAATGACAGAGTCTCTTCTTAAATAAACATGAATAATCTTTCCACTAGTTCAGAAAGCTGAACGTACAGGTGCCATCTTATCCTGGCATAAAAGTTTGTTAAAAAAAAAAAGCCTTTTCATTCACCATTTAAAAGGGCTGGATTAAGCTACAGTTATTTTCATATTTCTTGCTCTCTATTCCTGGATTTAATTCGTAAGTAAGTAAGAAGTATTACAACAATTTAGGATGAACTTTCTAATTTTTGCATGAACAGATCAGTAAAGTAGTCTTTTCAAATAAGATAAGCCTGTGCAATTACTGCTGCAATTAAAGTTTCATAAAATCAGCAGTACTTTTTTGGATACTTTTCAGTGCAGACGTTTTGTTTCAACCAAAAATAATACCCGTATTTGAAACAGTAGAACAACCTCGGTAAACTCACAATAGGCTGCATTCTAGATGGAAGTGGTACTTTATGTGTATCCCATTTCTGGTTTGACAAAATCTGTCAGACTATTATATACTATTAATCAAGTTATTTTCATTGTCTTTCATTGATTCATCTCTTGATTTACTGTTAGTGAAGATTTTGCCATTATGCAGAGGAGGATCCAAAATAAAGCACTTACTCTTCCAACTGAGTGATGATTTGAATTTCTGGTTTTTCTCTTAAAGGAAAGAGTAAGATTAAATGGCAAGGTTTAACCCCTCATATTTTTGTAATTCTGTACCATGACAAAGAAAAAATCAGCTGTATTTCACGGAGTTTTACAAACTGTTGTATCTTTCTTCCATATCTTAATATATTGTCTTTAGATAGCAGAATTATCTTTCCTGAATTCAGTTCGCCAAATTCATACTGGAGCAATTTCTTTAAAAAAAAAAAAAGTTATTCTTAACTGAAACTGTGGCTGACCCATACAGATCCCAGGATTCTGAGAGAGGATGTCATGAACACAAGAAAACAATGGCTAAGGCACAGCTTGCAGTATAAAAGATCCAGTCCTAATTACTGCGTAGGTACAGATGTCCTGCCACAGTTGGGAAATGCCATTTCCCAGTCTCATTAGACACTGTGTTGTGGAAAGAGAAACAGTTTTGTGAGGTTCCTTAAGATTTCAGCCTGTTTCCCTCAAAGCTTAAGATCTGCCAGACACAAATCTGAAATTCAGTGCTAGGAGCTGACTGCATTTCGGCTGTACCGTCTGCCCTGGGCATCTCTGCAAGGTTGGCCGTGCCCAGGAAGACGACATCATCATCACTAGTTAGTGGGCAGCCTGCCCTAGCCACTGGGGTTGATCCTGCTTGGATTATAAACAGTCTGGGGTAAAACCAGCACAATGTATATGTGAATTTTTCAGTAATACCCGTTTCTTTAGTATGAGACTTCAAAAGATCTTCTTCCTTGGTATTGGAGCTGTACAATTCACATCGCAACCTGCCTTGTCACCTGAATCCCATTTATGAGTCCCTTTGTCCTATTCTGTCTGTCCTTTATCCCTGCCTATGTAAAGGGGGATTATCTGGGGAACTCAACATCCTATAAAGCAATCTGAAAACTCATAAAGCATATGAAAGTATTTTCATTAAAATCACAACTATAGTTGATGATAGTCTTTGAATGTGCTGTCCTACACTCCTGTCTGCACGGTAAATAAAGAATCAGAAAAATCGAGACATCACAGTCAAATTTAGTTTCCAGTGGAAAAATGCCTGCCCCTTGAGTCAGTACATCAAGCTTACTTGTTTTCAGTCATATCTTAATCAAGCTGTACATCCAAAAGAATTTAAATATATCCTAATGGTCCCCAAAAATGAACGGGCCAGCTTGGGTAACTTGATGAGTTGTGCAGATGAATAGATACAGAAGGGAGTGATCCAGCTACAAAGACCCACAGTGGTCTCTGTAAATACTGTACTGTCACATGCTGCTCTTCCTTCTTCTTTTCTTTTACTGTTTCTTTACTAAAGGGAAAATGCATCCATTTATTCCCAACATCAGCTGCTATATTTTTATTGAGCCATTCTATTTCACCAGAAAGTCCCTGAAGGGACAATGCTCACCACAGTTCTTTGCCTGGGGCAGGCTTCAACGCATTAGCCCCAAAGGCCTCCAAAAGCTGTAGGCTATTTGTAATTCCAAAAATGACTCATACCTGAAATTTTCTCTCAGATGTCCAGAGGCCAAAACAGCAGTTATTTTCATTTAACTTGGCCTAAGGCTGGGCCCTGGTGTCAGAAAGCAGCAGAGGCAGGTCTGCTCCTCGAGGGCTGTAAGCCCAAGGTGGCTGCAGGGGCAATATCCTCACCCAGAGTGCAACCCCACAGTGCCTGAGGCCTGAAGGCTCCAGCCTGAGCTTAAATAGAGCCTCTGGACAGAGGATGTGGGTGAAGACCCCGGGTGAGGCTGGTCAGGGATGTTAAGTGTCCTCAGGGCACTGACATCTGGAAGCCAATGAGCTTTTTGAAGGCTACTCACTACCCTCTGCCATTGCTGCCCTTATTCATGTCTGAGTTCAGACATGGAAGTAATGCTTGCTAGAAGCAGGAGAATAATACTGTAAAAGCAATTACTCTTCAGCTCAGAAGAGGGAGATAGAGTCCCTTAAGCAAAGAACTTCTTGTCTGGGTTAGAGTGGACTAAATTCAGCTGTTTTTAAAAGAGCATAAACCAGGGCTGTTTCTGAAACAACATATGTTGGGTAGTTTGTGTAAGGTCACTGGTCAGCCAAGTTGGGCTGAACACCCACTGAAAAGGGTCTTATAATCTGAATATCACTGTGTTTTTACTGTGCCAGGTAATTATGGAGAACATGTTGACCTGAAGCATCTTGCTTTGGGCCACTATCAAGGCTATTGAAGCTGGTTGTATCTAGCAGCCAAACCAGACTCTGTGCTCCATTCCCAGCAGTAGCTGCTCTAGCTGTTTTTGGCCCCCTGAGCAAGTACGCTGCGGGATGTGGGTGCAGCCCCCCAAAACCACAGAATAGGTGTCCAGGATCTGTCGCTGTTGGCCATCCTTTGTGCTGTCTGGTATGATAGTGCATGTTCTTCGTGACCCTTGTCTTGAGAGTCATCTGCCAGGGTCTAGGTGGCCTCAACCTGCTGGAGCCTCCCCTGCAGCAGCTGCAGTTTCTGTTTGAGCATCTGTTGTTGACTCTGCTGAGAAGGGATGTTGACAGAGCTGCCATTGAAGAGCTGCACATGCAGAAATGTGCCTGGTAGTCCTGTGCCGCTGGCTAGAAAAAATCCCAACCCAGTGCCCACCCCATTATCCACATTTAGCTCTGGATTCTGCATGTCCCATTAGGCAGTCTTCCTAGGCAGTCCATTAGGCTTCTCCTCAGAAAATATTCCCAATCAGCGCTGGTAGTCAGCTGTTGTATCCTTGTCTCTGTTGACTTGGCTCAACAGCCGAGGCGCTCTGGGAGCAGTCGTTCTGCCAGCCTTTCTCTTCAAATTAAAAACACTAATCAGACTGACGCTCTGCCTGCCTTTGACTGATCCTGTGTTGCACAAGCTTTAAGGTCTTGTTTTGACTAAGTAGTCCAAAAGCAGAGTTTGCAGGAGCTGGAGGTGATTTCTCCATCATCCCTCCCACCCTGTAATCCAGTAAATACAATTTTGGCATTAGCAGTACAAGGCCACAGGCATGGTGCTGACTTGACAGCGCAGGGTCTCAGGACGGGTCCAGCCCTGCCTTGGCAGGAGCTGGTTTTAGCTGTGGCTGCAATCGCCTGGTGGCCACGTGCCTGTGCCCCCCCTGCACTGGCTTCGCTCTGGGAGTGCCCAGGCAGGGGGCTGGCACCCCTACCCAGGCACTGCGGGACAGACACCCCCTCCAGGGCAACAGGGCTGGGGGAGGGCAGCCTGCGGCTCCCAGACTTCGCCTGGGAAGCAGGGAGGAGAAGGAGCCAGGCTGTGGTAAGAAAATTTGTAATAGCCCCAAGCAGATCCCAAGACTTAGGAAGAAGAGAACCCCGCTGTGAACATTGTACTGCTTTCAGCAAGTACCTCAGGATACCCACAACTTTTGTGTCTCTCCATCCATTCATCTTGAAGAAGACTGAAACTGCCAACCTTAGGATGTAGAGGAACATGGAAAGGGTGAACACAGCCCCAGAGAAAAGCAGTAGGTTTTCTTTAGACTGTTAAGACTGTTAAAACATTAAATGGATTAACAACATTTTGAGTGTAACTCCCTCACTAAAACACATCCAGCTGCCGCAGCTGGGGACATAGACAGTGGCATCCAGCTGAGAGAGAGAAGGGCTGGCACTAGAGCAGATTCCTAATATAGCCTGGTTTTACCTGTCAGGACCCCTCTCAACAGGAGAGGGATGAACTTTCAGCCTGTCAATACCCCCATTCCTCCCAGCTGTATTGAATGGAATACTGCTACCTAGCTTTCAGCTGTGGTATTTTTGCCTTGACACTTTGGGCTCCCCTTTTTTGGATATATTATTCGAAACTATCTGCAATATGCTGAGTGGCAGCATCCAAGCTGTATTTGGATGGTAACAAAAAATTCCACTACAGATTTTAAACAATATGGCAATCTGTTGATTTGTAACAAAATAGATTTTAAATATACCATAAAATGGATCCAAAAGTTCTAGTTTTTCTTGAAGACAGCAAATGTGATCTGCCATGTATCTCTTCTCCAGCTTTAGCCTACACAAAACAGGCCTAAATTTTTACTGTTTAAAGTTTGCCTGAGCATCTATTTAGAAGAACATTTGAGCTTTTCTTTTAAGTTGATGGAACTAGTTATTGAAACTATTGCTCTTGTAACTGTTACGATACTATCACAACTAGAATTCTTTCTCTCCTTCCTTCCTCGTACCTCTGTGTCCGTTGTTGTCTTGAGGGTAAATTGTAGTGATGAGTAGCTGCAGCTTCCCCAAATTAAAGCAGTTCCAGGAGGAATGTGATCTGTATGCCAGCATTCCTGTAGCAGTTTTCTTTTCTCAAGATCCTATTTCAAGTGACCTATATCATAGGTTGGTTACGGTGACATGACGTATCGTCTATTCAGGAAGAAACTCTGCTTCATTAATTTAGCATCTTTGTTGATTATGAACTCCATTTACTATTTTAGTAATTATTTCCCAAGAGCTACTTCACCACTGCTTGGAATTTTTTCTGAATTAATCTGCTGAAAAAAACTGTTCTAATTGCTTTAACATTTCAGCAATCTATGCAATGGATCCACTTTAAAAGTTCATTCAAATTTAGAATTATTGCCACTTCAACCAATACTCTCTATTTTGTGCATTTACAATAAGGAAATGGCACTGCTGTACTGATAATAGCATTAACCCTTACAGCGTGTTACAATATAGATGAAAAAAATTATTAGCTAGGGTCATCTACCTGATAAATAGGACATACTTCTTACAGTATTTTTGTAGCTAATTTTCTTCTCAGTAACTAAGTTCCTGTATGTTTTACTATTTTCGCTGACAAAAATTTAATTCACTTCAATGGGTTTCACTGCTTTCTGAGGCAGGATCAAAACTCCTGTAGGACTAGTCTCTGCTACTTCTTGCTAATGCGTTCCTCAAATTCCCACGTCAGCTGGTAAGGGCTTCACTTTGGTAGAACAGTCAGGTGGGAGAACAGTTAGTTCCAGCATTTAATAATATTTTTTTGCTTGTTTGCTTGTTTTTAGCAGCCAGATTAGTCATTATAGGTATGGGCTGGTATTTGTTGTTATGTTGACCTCTGCAGTCATGCAGGACTCCTGTCTAAAAATCAATCTTACAGTCTAGCTTTATAACCAGATTTTATTTATCCTGCAGTATGCCACTGTTGTGGCTTTTCAGGGATGTAAATAGGGAATTTGTTGTACGTGATACCCTCCCAAGACAACGGTGGGGTTTTTGTGTGCTTACAGTAACAACTATTTCAGCCAAGGAATAAGAAATAAGAAGAGAAATGTGAACCTTAATGTTGCCAACCTGACCACATAATACAGTGATATGATAATCAGCAGCACTATTGAACATAATGTTTTCTGCAATGTTAGATAATTTATTTCAATATGAAATAGATCTGTTAATAATTGTAAACAACTTTGCTCTCATCTTCTGTCCACATAATATTGAACGCCTGAAATTCTGTCTACTAAAATGCAGGCAAATAAACAATTGGTACTTACCAGGAGAAAAATTAAGAGAAATTATATTACTTTTCCATCCTTCCATTTCCTACCAGCAGTGTCTTCAAGTTATATTTTGTCCATCCAAAAGTGATAAGCTAAGCTTCCCTTCTGTCCTAGCCTAATTCACTTTCATTCTTTCATTTGCTTGTTTATTTTAATTGGTGTGTTGACAATGTCAGCAGATGTCATTATGTGACTGTGTCCTGACGAGTAGCAGAAGATTTGGAGTGAGATTTACGAGAGTGAAAAATAATCATGCTGGTTTAAGTGTACTAAGTAATATAGTTTTCTTTAATTTTTGCTTTATCAGTGAAATAGCAGGAGCTTTCAGCAGGATTTTCAACCCTGTCTTACTGTACAACACAAATTTAGGCTTTGTTTCTTACTGGGTTTTTTTTTAATATGTATAGTGTTGATCATTGCTGTGCGTGTTTTACAGATCAAAATTGGATCATCTCCAACACTTTGTAATATGCTGAATTCCCAGAAGGATAAAGGTCTGTTCTGTTAAGCTAATTTATGTGAGGAGAAAAAAAAATTTACTATTTTCCCCCCAAAGAAGTGGAAAGAAGATGACTAGCTGTATCTTTGTAAGAAAGCTGTGTAGAAATAGAGTAAGACATGAGTGAGACACAGAGTGTGAGGTATAAAAGGTCTAAAAGGAAAGCTGACTTGGTGTACACCATTCTTTTTAAAGGGTCTTGGTTGGAGTAGGGAGCAGCTGTACTTAAAGGTGTTTCATCTTGTGCATATTTGGTGGGTGGGAAGGCGTGATTTATAAGGTGAATGCCCGTAACGTGAATGTGTCCGGCTGTACGTGCTGAGAAGAGTGTGGAGGGAGACCCTGAAGAGCAGAAGTACTTTGGTCTAAAAGGTGCTTTGAAAGTTTTTGGGTTGGATTATTTTAAACACAGGCTTTAACACACTTTCACCATTCTAAGGAGAAAATATTTCACATAGGATCCCAGACGGAAGTTGTCTAAATGTTTTTTAAAAGTTTCATGTGTAGAGAGCACCCTTTCCTCTTTTGTTACAGTCAGATCTTGAAAACGGTACCACTTGGGCACAGCTGCTGGATTTGTTACTCAACACTTGAAGGATTTAGCTCTGTATTCTGCTTTCAAATTCAAAGTCAAATTGTTGTTAGATTGTGTAGTGAATTATTACTTAATAGTCACAAATATAAAGGGAGAAACTAATAAAAAAAAGTAAAAACCTGCTATGGGTGAGTTGTCTTAAACTTCAAGAAAAAATGTTGCTGCTTGATATATATGCATGTGGGAACCAGTCTTGGATGGAACACATACTTTGTCTTTGCTAGACTGAAATGTCTTAGCAATGTTTTCTACACTCACAAATTAACTCAAATTTCACTTGACTGAAAAAATAATACTGGAAAATACCTTCTACACACAGTTAGTAGGCAGTTTTGGAGAAAAAAATTGTTAAGAAAAAGTGCTTGCTGCATTTTAGTTTGTCTGGTGTTGTCTTTTCACATCTTTTGATGATGTCTTTTCACATATTTTTCTCAATATCCTCCATCGTTACAGGCTGGGCAGCATTTTGCTGTGGTCTACCACTGTTAATTCTCCAAATCCACTAGTTCCATGCCAAATAAAGGACCTGGACATCCTGGTGGACACAGAGTTGACCACAAGGCAGCAGTGGGCCCTTGCGGCAAAGGCAGCAAATGGTGTCCGGGGCTGCATTAGGAGGGGTGTTGCCAGCTGGTCGAGGGAGGTGATCCTTCCCCTCTGCGCAGCACTGGTGGGGCCGTACCTGGAGTAATGGGTCCAGTTCTGGGCTCCCCAGTATGAGACAGATATGGACATACTGGAGAGGGTCCAAAGAAGGGCCACCAAGGCAATTAAGGAGATGCATCGTCTGTCATATGAGGCGAGGCTGGGAGAGCTGGGACCGTTCAGCCAGGAGAATAGAAGGCTCAGGGGGGAATTTCATCCATGTATATAAATACCTGAAGGGAGGGTACAAAGAAGAGGGAGCCAGACTCTTCTCAGTGGAGCCCAGTGACAGGACCAGAGGCACTGGGCGCAAACTGAAACACAGGTCGTTCTCTCTGAGCAGCAGAGGACACTTTCTCTCTGTGGGAGTGACCAAGCACTGGCACTGGTTGTCCAGAGAGGTTGCGGAGTCTCCCGCCTTAGAGACATTCAAAACCCGACTGGGCACAGTCCTGGGCAGCCGGCTCTGGGTGGCCCTGCTTGAGCAGGGGGGTTGGACCAAATGATTCCCAGAGGTCCCTGCCTATCTCAACCATTCTGTGATCCTGTGAAGATGCCTGCCTTGCACAGTTAGGGCCTATGTCTGGTCTATCCAGGCATCTTAGCTTCTTGCACTAGAATAAACATTTACTCGTTTTTTACAATCAGCACAATTTAGGCAGCTGACATTCTAGGCACACACGCGAAATCATAAAGCACACTGTGAACTAACAAACAGTCATGATCTGTCACCAATTCCCAACAGGAAATAAAGGCTGACTGATGAAACTATTTGATGCCAGCCCTTTCATTGGCTCACCTGTTCTGGTAGTGTCCTTTCGCTGGAGGTAGAGAGTAATTTTCTTGTTACAAAGGGAATTACTATGAGACCTCAAAAGGTGTGCTGCAAGATAGCATGCTGTCTCAAGATAGCTATTTTAGTCACTTGACAGAGTGGTGTAATCAAAAGATTATGCAGTAACAGCAAGACTGTTGATGCATGTGCACTGCCACCATTTACTTTACGCTCTTGATAAACGATTGAGCAGGACAGCCTACGGGGCCGCTGTGCACAGTGCAGCAGGATGCCCGGATCTAGTGATGTGGATGGAGGACAGAACTTCTGAGCTTTCATGCCTGCTGTTACACACTTCTTTTTGCAGGTGTGACTGTTGCTTTTCTTCTCCCAGTTGTAAAATGGAGGGTTTTCTGTTCACCATGTCGTAAGGATTAATTAGTTGACAATTAGAAAGAGTTTCAAAGAGGAAACTTAATAGGACAGTGTGAAATCTAAGACATGAGACAACACAATCTTTTTGTGGTGTTTTTTTTTTTTTATCTGAGCAATCTCACTGATGCCAGACAGCCAAATTCCTTTTTTAATCTAGGAAGTAAAATCCTGGGAGGTGAAAGCCTCTGCAGCATGCATGTGAAAATTTGATTTAAAATATATCTGACTATGATTTCTGAATGGTGGCATGATGAATTAAATCAAAGGCAGCTGAATATATGACTTGATTTTCTGTTCTGAGCACTCAGCAGCTCTCACTGAAGTCAAGAGGAAATGTGCAAAGTTTTTTTGTTTGATTTTTTTTTTGTTTTAAATGTGGTCACTTAAATAGCTGCTTCAAGTATGGATTTAAGAAGCTAACTTTGGTTATCTTGGCTTCTCAGAATATTAAAATATTTAAGAAGAGCTTTCATTATATAAGGGAGTCATAATGTGCTTTCTCTGAAGACTTCATCCATAAATAAACTCTTGTAAGCAGGACCTAATATTATATTGAAATGAATAGCGTCTGCAGCCACAGCAGGTGTTTGAAAGGCAAAGAGCGGCACCAATAGGCATAATTCAAAGTTCATTGAAATCAAGAGAAGAAAAAAGTATGTTTTTATTCAGTGCATAGATATGCATTGATTAATTTTATCTAACAACATGTTAACGTACTTAATCTTTACAATACTCTTCTGAAAAGTCAGCTTTATAAATAAAGTACAGATGAAAGGAGGACTTCATTAGAACCTTTAAATGGCTTCATTATGTAGGGCTTGACTGTAGTATTTGTGCAAGGCTTGTGCAAATAACAGGAATCCCAGGGGTGGACTCTAACGCCACAAGAGACATCTTGGCTTCAAAGTCCATCAGCAGAAACCCCATGGACAGAGCTGTCCGTTCAGTGCCCAGGTCTCCTGTGACTACAGAAGTAATGCACACCGGGGTGCTGCACAGAAAGCGCAGCCACATGTGCTGCTTCCCCAGCCCTTGCGGAGGAGGTGGGGAGGGGGGAAGCTTGCCTTTCTGCCTGCTGGCCCCCCACCATTAACCTCCGGATGGTTTTGTTGCAGCTGTGCTGAAATGTATTCCATACACCAGCTGTCAGCCTAATGTAACTTGAAATGGGCTGCTGTAATAAACCATTATCAAAGCACTTGAGGAGAATGTGAGCCTTGACCTCATCTGGATAATTATCTAATAGAGTGCACAGAGTGATCCCTTTAATTGGTGTTGTCATCCTTCGCAGCCACAATAGAATGTGCTGGCTTGGGCAGTTACCCATTCCTAGGGTGTCCTCATAATATCAACCTCTCTGTTATAGTTCTGTAGCTTTTGCTGTAGGTGAGAATCACACAGGATTGTTAAATGAATTTTATTGTGAGCATTTTAAAAATTCTGTTACTTAAATTGTTTCCTAAATCGACTCCAGTCAGGTCTTGCCAATTAGTAATCGTTTAGACTGTCATGTAAGGAATCCCTGAACAATGTAACAAGCTTAGGTGATGGCCAGCAGACTGTCAAAATGTAGGTCCACTTGATCAAACCACTTGATCAAGTTTTTCACCCCTTCATGACACACTGTCACCACGTGAGGAAGAGGATCAGCTATTCTAGGACACAAATTTGCACGTTTTGCTTACTATACAAAACCAAATCTTTTTTTGCAAAGTATGGATTAGTAGGGTTCAGCAGTATCATAGGATCACAGAATGGTTTGGGCTGGAAGGGACCTTAAAGATCATCTAGTTCCAACCCCGCTGCCATGAACAGGGACACCCTCCACTAGACTAGGTTGCCCAAAGACCCATCCAACCTGGCCTTGAACTCTTCCAGGGAGGGGGCCTCCACAGCTTCTCTGGGCAACCGGTTCCAGTGCCTCACCACCCTCACAGTCAAGTATTTCTTCCTAATATCTCATATCTAAATCTACCCTCCTTCAGCTTAAGGCCATTCCCCCTTGTCCTATCACTGCATGCCCTTGTGAAAAGCCCTTATCCAGATTTCTTGTAGGCCCCCTCTTAGGTACTGGAAGTCTGCAATAAGGTCTCCCTGGAGCCTTCTCTTCTCCAGGCTGAACAAGCCCAACTCTCTCAGCCTGTCTTCATAGGAGAGGTGCTCCAGCCCTCTGATCATCTCTGTGGACCTCCTCTGGTCTCACTCCAACAGCTCCATGTCCTTCTTATGTTGGAGACCTCCAGAGCTGGATGCAGTACTCCAGGTGAGGTCTCAGGAGAATGGAGTAGAAGGGCAGAATCACCTCCCTCAACCTGCTGGTCACGCTGCTTTTGATGCAGCCCAGGATATGGTTGGCTTTCTGGGCTGCAAGCACACATTGCTGGCTCATGTCCAGCTTCTCATCCATCAGCACCCCCAAGTCCTTCTCCTCAGGGCTGCTCTCAATCCATTCTCCATCCAGCCTGTAGTTGTGCTTGGGATTGCCCCAACCCATGTGCAGGACCTTGCACTTGGCCTTGTTGAACTTCATGTGGTTTGCACTGACCCACCTCTCAAACCTGTCCTTCTGGACACACCTCCAGTGTGTTGACCACACCTGCAGCTTGGTGTCGTTGGCAGACTTGCTGAGGGTGCACTCGATCCCACTGTCCATGTTGCCAACAAAGACGATAAATTGCTCAGGTCCCAGTACTGTCCCCTGGGGAATGCCACTCGTCATTGATGTCCACTCGGTCATTGAGTTGTTGACTGCAACTCTGAGTGTGACCATCCAGTCAATTCCTTATCCACTGAGTGGTCCATCCATCAAGTCCATGTCTGTCCAATTTAGAGACAAGGATGTCGTGCGGGACAGTGTCAGATGCTTTGTATGAGTCCAGGTAGATGACACCTGTCACTCTTTGCTTGTTCACCAATGCTGTAACCCCATCACAGGCGGCCACAAAATTTTTCAGGCACCATTTGCCCTTAGTGAAGCCATGTTGGCTGTCACCAATCGCCTCCTTATTTTCCATGTGCCTGAGCAGAGTTTCCAGGATCTCGCCAAGCATGGAGGTGAGGCTGACCAGCCTGTAGGTTCCCGGTTTCCCTTTTTAAAAATGGGGGTTATGTTTTCCCTTTTCCAGTCAGTGGGAATTTCACTAAACTGCCACAACTTCTCAAATNCCACAACTTCTCAAATATGATGGACAGTGGCTTGGCCACTTCATCTGCCAGTTCCCTCAGGACCCGTGGATGCATCTCATCAGATCCCATGGATTTGTGCATCTTAGATGGTCTCAAACCTGATCTTCTCCTCACAGAAGTTGAGGAGTTCTTCAGTTCTTCATTCTCCCAGTCC